>CM043120.1:49033353-49202108 GCA_023701765.1 Hylyphantes graminicola
CTAAAATTGGTAACCATTAGGCAAAGGAATATTGGTGTAGCAATTTCTACGTTTGGAAAAGTTTCTTCGAATTTATCTGATTTTATTAGGTTATGTAAGGTTGAGATATTTAAATCCGCTGATTGCTTTGCTATGTTTTTTAAATATTCTTTAATGAAAATATTCTGTTTTGATCTCATCTGCATTAATGTCTTCATGATAAAACTATCTGCAAATTCTTTGCTTTTTTTGGTCAACTCACCAGATTCGATTGTTGTTAACTGACAAAAAAAGCTAAATCGACTATCAATTTCTTGGTATGCTGCCGAACGTTTTTTTAAATGTGGATTTAATGTGTCAATTATGGGAATCAACTGATCAAAATTATTGCGTTCGGTAGTGACGTAACTGATCAGAGATTCGTAATAGTTAATCGTAGTGATTGCGTAAGTGATCGCCAGATGGCGTACTTAGTAAATTAGGTAGGATGCGTTTGAAAATATTATTAATTAGTACAGTAGGAATAGGCGCAGTCATCGATATAATGTATATGCCTTGTAAATACTTTCTGATAAGATTACTGATTTGTGAAAAAAGTGTAATGTGCCCGACAAATATGTTTTGGGAATAAAGGTGCGAGAGAAAGTGTCGGTCCTTCGGGGTCCCCTGAGAATGGGGGCCCTGGGCACGGGCCCCGTGTGCCCTTATGGTAAAGACGGCATTGAGTGGATTTCACTTTTTTGCTGAATGGTTTTTCTACAAAGTGTTCTTTTTTGAGCGAAAGCAGACTTAAATAATAGAATTTAAGCTTGCTAATATTTTTGGAATTTTCATTATTGCTGTCAACTATTATTATAAAAGATAACTACTTTTGGGGTTGTTTAATGCTGTTATATGCATCTATTTATAGGCATAACATATTTACAAAAATACTGATTCACAAACCGACACTTGAACCCCGCCATACCACCAATACTCCCAATACTTCATCAGAAACGTTCTTCCTTCATAACCAACAAATATCTTTCATTTCTTTTACAGATCCTCCGCTTCATGAACGACAACCACCTGAACGGCAAGAAGGAACGAATCCTGGGCGACTACATAGTCCAGAAGGGTCTGCTCAACGAGTCCATGAGGGACGAGATCCTATGCCAGTTGTGCAACCAGACGTGGAAAAACGACAACGAGGCCAACAACGAGCGGGCCTGGATTCTCATGGCCAACTGCCTGAGCTGCTTCGCACCATCGCCGCATCTGTACAAGTACCTGCTCAAGTGAGTTGGCTGATGTTTTTGTCTAAAATTCTTTTTGTCGTGTCTATGACGTTGCCGAAATGTGAATGTTAATTTAAATGAAACCATATGTGTTTTGATAGCCACGTCTGCAATTATTTTTGGATATTGGTGTCATAAAGATCAATTAATGATGGCAGAACTCCAATGTCTCTCAAATTAGCTCACCGGTCATTCAAAAATGTGGTTTGGTGTAAGCTGCGCATCTGGGCAGTTGTCACAGTTTCTATACACTTTCCTGCCCTCTTTGTCTGTTTTCATGCCTCTGGTGATTGGTTCTTAGTCTGGCAGTGGTTTTTGTGGTGGATCTATCAGCATTTAAATTACAAAGAAGATGTCTCGTTTGAATATATTTTTCTCTTAATTTAGATTTAGCGATTGCATTTGCATCTTGGGAAGCTTTTGGTCTATGTCACATTATCAGGAATCCATTAAAAGAGCATTATTTGATCAGTTTCTAGTTGTTTTCCTGTTTCCAATTTTTTTTTAATCTTAAAGTGAGCACATCATCTAAAACATAAGTATACGAGGTTAGGAGTTCGTTTTTTTTTCATAAGTGCTGACTGCCTTATACACTATTTTCATAAATTGTCATGCAAAGCTTGATAGGAATACTTAGCCTCAAATTTTAGAAAAATGTTTCTTTGCCATAAAATATTGGACTAATATACACTGTTAAAAATGTTGGTGCAAGATTGCACCGGAGTCTTGGAAATTTTTAGCTGCCCCCACTATATATTACATGGATTCACCACTTTTGCTGTGACCCGCACTTTAAATGCACCGTAAAAGTGGTGCATCCATGCTCCAAATAGTGGCAGCAGCTATAAAGTTCCATGATTCAGGTGCAATCTTGCACCAACATTTTTAACAGTGCACTGCATCATCATTTATTCCCAACGCATGAAGTATTTTGAATAAAAGAAGCAAGCAACTTTATCTATTTGTCATGAAATAAATTCTAAAATACAATCACTACAATTTCAAAGGTTTAGTGATTCTTCAACGGTATTGAAATGTATTGTCATCACTCTTAAAAGAAAAAATCTCGCTGTCCAGTAACATCTAACGTTTGAAACTAATACATTACCACCAAATTTCATCTCCCATTGCTATTCCCTAATTCTTCCTGTTTTTACCTGAAGCTGCTTCAGTTGTCATAACCCAAGCACAAAAGTCACAATTCCGAACGTCAATGAAAGGGCGTGACATCAAAAAAAAAATCTTTATATTTTCCACATTTCCCCCACCTGTACTATGACATGTACAGTTCGAGTGTGTGCACAGCCTCTACAGATGTCAGGTGTGGTATTTTCCACTGCTTCTCAACCGTACTTTTGACAGTCCAGTCCATGTTTTCATTTATTGCTGAACTCTGGTTAGATAAGGTGATTGTCTATTGCTTGGAGGTTCATTAGTATTCGGATATTTTTGGATCATGTCGATTCGCTAGTTGAGGTCTGTATTTCGTGCATTGTTTTTTTGAAATTATCGTTTGTTTATGATGCCTGTATTTTCTAAAGTTTATGTTGATTTGTTTTTTAAATAGCTGCTTCAAAGTAATATTAGTTTAATTCATTTAATTCAGCTTTAAAAGAAAATAACATAATCACTTAGATTTGGTTGAGGATATAGCTTATTGAATATTTTTAAAAGGTGTTCGGTTAATAAAAAACGCTTTTGTGTTTAACTGGCACAGTCAGCCAATGTTTTCCGATGTAACTTAAGTCAAAACCGATATTCTGGATTAACCGTTTCTGGTTTGCCATCCTGTGAAGTTTTACTCGGCGAACAATAGCGATTTAACACACTATCATTTTTAACCACTCTCTACACTATATATATAAAATAAACGATTCCACAGATTCCACACTTCGCCTGTTGTATAATTGATAATACCACTTTATGTCTCAGTTTTCATTATAAAAATATATGGAATAAAAGACTAAAATGTAGTGTTATAGTTGTATGTTTTGTGTCTTTTTCCCCAGGTACGTGTCCGATCACGCCTATGACGGCTACAAGGCGCACTGCCAGCGTAAGTTGCTGCAGGGCCAGAAGCTGGAGGCCGAGGGACGTCGTACCTATCCCCCGAGTCTCCTCGAGTGGAAGTCCAACACGCGGAGGACCAACATGGCCCTCGAGGCTAAGTTCGCCGACGGTGAGTCATGACTTCTGTAGTCAATTTTTTGGATTTAACTCATTAACGACGACTTTGTGAATACCATTGACGACCAATAACACAGGCTTTGTGAATACCATTAACAAAGACTTTCTGATTACCATTAACAAAAATTTTTGTATACCATTAACAAATACTTTTTAATTACCATTAACACACTCATTTCCGAATAGAAACGTTAACTGTAAGGTTTTTCTGTTCCGTTCTTCGTAAAACTCAATCTACAAACATTGTCAGGACAATGATCTTCATTTGTCTCAGTTTTTTCTTATTTAGATATATATTTTAAGTAGAAAGCTCATTTTCGCAAGGCAAATTTTATTGCCAACCGTCGCTAATGAGTTAACCTGTCAACACCGGATAATGATGAACTTTTTCCCGGTTTTAGAGATGAATGTACCAAATGCCGGAATTTTGAAAGGGAAACCTTGAACTTCCGCGTGTTAGTTTCAGTTCATTTTTCTTGATACTCAATTTGTCCTGCATACATTGTTCAGGAGAATGATTTTCATTTGTCTCTGATTTTGATTATTAAGATGATTTTTAAGCAGTTTTAAGCTAATTTTCGTGTTGCACATTTTCTTGCCAACCGTCGTTGATGACTTAACCCGGCAACTCCGGATAATTAACCCTTTTTCGTATTCCTGAGACAAATGTTTTAAATGCCGGATTTTGAACTAGGAAACATTAAACTTAACGCTTGGTGTCTGTTAATGTAACAAAATGTTCAAAAATTCAGTGCTGCTCACATTCGGAGATTTGGCAGACTTTTCTTCGGTTCTTGTTGTTTGATTTGATGTTACTGAATAAAAAAAGTGTTTTGGTCCTATCAATCTTCAGCTGGTGTGTGTGGGTTTTCCGAAGCCCTAATTTTCATAATGTTCCCCCAACATCTATTAATAAAAGTTGGTATGGATATTGAGCTGTAAATTAAAAAAAAATAGTTATGTAGCTTTGTGCATTAAAATGGCCAAAAAAATAAGATTTTTTGTGAGCATTCAACTTTTTTTAAAAAATCGATTCATATTAGAACTTATCCCATACATTTTGTGAAACGTATATGTTTCCATACGGGAAAAAATGTCGTGCTTTACATTAATTTACTTAAAAGCCTTAGGGCTTTAACCATTTGCAAGCTGAAAAAAAAATTAGCATAAAATTTAAATTTTACCCAACCACTATATCATTTTCAATAAACCTCCATTTTAAATGATTCCTTTTTTTTTACAACATCCTTAGTACGCAGCATTCGAGCATGTTTAATTATTTTTCTGAGCAGCCCTAAAATTTTGATAATGCGTCCCTTTAATAAAGAAAAAGGACGCCGCATTCCTTTTCGATCGAACGCGTCAGAAAGAGAATATTGACTTTTTAAAAAGGAACTGTCGCCCTTCGGAGCTTTAGAAATTAATTTCTTAATGTCTTTAAAACAAACTTTTTCTAAAGACTCTGTAATCAACGTATTTATAGTTAAAATTTAAATGATTAAACGGTTACTCTTCGTTCTTAAAATGGAAATTGTTTTTGTCTTGAGTTGTCGCAATTGAATACAGTGAAACACAATACCACTGAACCTACTAGATCATCTAAGAAACGTGTAGCTTTGCATATATTTTTCATTCCAGTGAGTATTTTATATCAAAAAAATTCAATAAATAGTAACAAAAAATATTAAAATATATATCAGCGATACAAAATCTAAAAGTTTTGAGAGAAAATCACACACACGCCCGTATGACACTGAAGACTATAAAGAGCTTTAATGTACAAAGCGTCATAAATGCTCTAAACCTCAGTTATCTCTGTGTGTATAAAGTATGAATCAGCGAGTGCTTATCATTGTCTTTTTTGTGTCGGCAGGTGGCAGCATGTACGGTCCAGTGGAGTCGCTCACGACCGGGGAGGAATTTGCCGCGTCTTTGCTCAAAGCCAGGTGAGTCCTGCTTGTGTCGGTACATGGCGATTATGACGCATGGCTATTCAATATGTAAACAAGGGAGGTTTTTTTAATGTTCTTTTTTATGTCTCAATTTTTTTGTAGCGATAGTTAATTTGGACTAACAAATACAGGGTGTCCGTAAAAGAATGTCCGAGTTTTAATAGAGGAGTACATTTTATGCAAAGTATAACATATCATACATGAAATTGAAGGAAAACTAACTTAGTTTTTTTCTATAAGTGCTCAATATGTGCGCCTTTAGTGATACGGCACACATCCAAACAAAAATGCAATTCTTCCCGTACTGTCTGCAGCAAGTCATGTAAAAGAAGCAACAGCCTGAGCAACTGTGAAAACGATGTAGTGGAGCGATACAAGCGCATGCACTTATCTGAAACTGTTGGAGTTATTCTTTATTTGTCACCTTCAACCACAACTATCGAACGATTACAGCTGTTACTATTACAATTAGACTCGGACGTTCTATTTCGGCCACCCTGTATAAATGCATGGGAACCTTTAGTTTTTAACTTTTTATCTGTCCTGGGCGAGGATTTTTTTCAGAATTTCTAACTCGTGAGTTTGCATTGAAACGGGAAGCGTAGATGCTTCATAGAACTACATTTAGGAATTTTTTAAAGTTTTTATTTGCATTTATTTTTCTTGTGAGAGTTAGATCCGACTATTTCTGTAATTTATGCACCAGTCTTCCTAAAAATTACAAGAAATTTAAAATTTTATAAGTATTAAATTTGTATTAATATGCAATTGTTCTCATTTAAAAATGATTTTAAAATGCCTTCTTCAAAAAGAATAAGTTATGATTTTCTGCATGAATTGTATGTAAAAAAAATATTCAAAACTATTTCTGTCTATTGCAGGCCAATCGAAAAGTTAAAAATATTTACAGTAGCTAATACATTTTCAAATTCCAAAGCCGAATTTTCTCCATCCTTCATTTTTTACTTATGCAATTGTTTTGTAAATGAAAGCACACATCCTTTATAAAAAATAATATCGATATAAATTTTGTTACGATTTTTGTTTGGATGGATTAATGCAAATAAGGCGAAACTTTATTTGTATAAAATATCAAATCGGATGTTTTCTTCTCTATCGTGTCCTTTCATGGTAAACTTTTGACATTACATTTTTTGTATGGAAACTGGAAACCTGAGTGCTGTGTACAAATCCAATTTGAACTCAAATTCATTGAAACGGAATAGAAATTAAGTTCATTCTATTTTAAATAGAAAGTGTGAGAAAGAATTGAAAAAAATTTGCTACATAATACACTGTAAAAAATTTCCTTAACTTTCCGTATATATACCAGGAACTTTCCTGGCCTTTTCAAGTATCCATCGCTTCGTGATAAGTTCCTGGGATTTTCAGGTTTGCCCTTTCAAATCTGGCAACGTTTGCTATGAACCGCCGCCATTGCTTTCGGCGCCTCGCTCAAAATAAGTTGTTTTGTAACGTTGTTGGTATAACGAAGTTTATGAAAGCCATGAAAGTAAAGGCCGAGTGGTTAAGGCATCCGCCTCAGGATTCATCCTTCTCAGGAGTGCGGTGGTTCGAATCCCACCTACTGCCAGTCATCCTATAAATCGGATATCTGTGCTGGGAAAGAGTAGAAAATCCAATCTCGAAGTTCCGTTGGGTGCTCGCTTAGTTTCCAAAACGGTTCCAGGGATTTTCTAGAAAGATTTTTGGTATTTTCTAGAAAAGTTCCTGGTATTTTCCAGAAAGGTCCCAGGTATTTTCCAGAGAAGTTACTGGCTCTAAGTGATATTGTTTCTATATTTTTGGGGAAGGTGACTGATATATTCCAGGAACATTACTGGTAAAAATTGGGCAGCTCAGCTGCCCATTATTTCCCAGTAACGTTCCTGAATTTTGTTTACAGTGTATCTTATTCAAATCCAGGTGCCTTCCTGCTTCAGCTATTATGACATTGATTGAAACTAAAAACATGTGTGCATTTGACGCACTGTTCTATTTGTAGCAGTTTTTAGATTTTTTAAAAATTATTTAATAAATTGAAAAGGTTTTTTTTTTTTTGCAAAGGGGGTGCTTTTTTGTGATTGGGTCTTTTGTTTACTCACCGAATTCCTCGAAACTAAAAGCGATTTTTCTTGGCACCATTTTGGTCGCTTTTGCTAATTTTTTAGTTACTCTCCACCCACTTTTTTATTACTTTCCACACAATTATTCCCATTATTTTACTCTACAGGAAGCTGCGAAGTTACGTTTACACAGATTTTGATTTTACAAAAACTACACTCCTTGCCAACCTAAGTTGGGTAAATATAAATATGTTATGGAGAAGATCCTTCTGCGAATGTAATGAGTTCCATAAATTATTTGCGAGTCCATTCAGAAAACATATTTAAAACATTAGTTTCGTTTAAGGTCTAACAGATTTAAATATTATTTGAGAAAATTTGGCAATTTGATGAGAAGGAAATTGAAAAAAGTATTTTGGTTAAATTGAATCGGTGAGTGCAGAAACCACTTCAGTCAAAAAAAATCTGAAAACTCGTTTTCAATGAAAATAAGCGTAGAAAGGCAAGATGCGTGTTGGGTGCAAAAACTACGTTAGTCTGTTGAGTAGTTCCGTAAATACAGGACGTTTGTTTCGAGTGTTTAATGCAGAGATAGAGGAGGAGTTATTACGTTTTTTCTCCCTCCTGAAAAATTTGAAATTTGTGACTGACGTTGTTTCTGCAGTCACCGATTCAATTGTATTACGATAATTTTGTATGCAAATATTACTTTTCCAGAGTTTCCAACTAACGGACCAACCGCGCTTTTCTCTTTGTTTTTATCCAAGTTTGGTTGGAAAGAGTGAATGCAATTCATTACCAATAAAAATTGCCGCAAAATGCAGTTTGGTTGTTCACATTTCTAAAAATCTGCAAACTTATATTCGAATGTTTTTTATCCAATATTTTTAACATATTCGCGAGCATGAAATTTACAAATAAATAAACAAAGCAAAACACACCTTTTTCCTATTTTAACTACTTTTTCCGCTTTTCAAAGACAATGCATTCTTTTTTACTCATCCAAAGATAAAACCACGTTTCTATTATCTTTTCCATGGAAATTATCTTTTGATTTTTCGGATTCCTTGGATATAATTGATAAGCAAAATTATGTGTATGTGGATAAAATGTGATAAAGTAACTGCCCCATAAAGACTTTCTTACCACGGACAAACTACCGAGAATTTTAATACCCATATTTACTATAGTCGTGAGTATTGCTTTATCTCTCTCTTTATCAGTATTATAGTTCCTGGTTTTGATAATGAATTTTTTAAGTAAATCACGCTTTGTCTTAAAGTGATCGCTTCTCTACGTACAAAACTAGTTTAACTCGTTTACTTTTTAATTGATGACGCATATGTAAAAACGTACGTCATTCATACGTAAAAGACTTAAGAGAGGTGTATAAATATTTCGTTTTATTGTAAAATATAACGTTACAATATTTATCTGAACTTCATAAACAGATAAAATTTATTCTAAAATTGAGCCATCGTTTTGTTACAATACTTTTAAAAAGATGTTCGTTAAAAAAAATGTATTCTAGCATGCTTTCTGCCTATATTTATGTTGTCGAAAAATGTATGGTTTTTTAACAGTTTATTTTCAACTGTCAAATATGGCTTATCAATAAGCGACCTGATCTGATGAACACAGCAAATTTACTACTCTAAATTTTAATACGTCTTGTCTGTCTTAAACACTTCATCAACTTACACACTGTAAATTACAGTGGAGATTGTCATAAAAATCTTAAATATCAACATAATTTAATGAAAGGTTTGATCAATTAGAATTATAAATTCTATAATAATTATAATTTTATAATCTGAACCTCAAAGACCTTACTAGTGCAACAAGAAGAAATGCCTCGCAGCTATGTGGGAAATTCGCCGAAACTACAAATTCCTAATTCACCAAAAGCAGTCTCTTCTGATGCTCACAAAAAAATGTAGTTGCTGTCATTAAGGTGTTTAGGGCAGATCTTGGGGGGGGGGGGGAAATGTTGAAGTAAATGCATCAAAATTCAACCATTTTTCTGGGCTGGCAAGTTTAAAGCACTAGCTTTGTGTGCGAAAGGTCCCAGGTTCGTGTTCGGGTATCGCCATAGTAACTATGGACCTTTAAACTGTTCTTTACATCAATTTAGGCGATGACTCGCTATGGCTCTAAATAAGCCTGATACGGAGGGGCTTCCAGTCAATAAAGGGATTTTCCCCCTGAATTTTTCATTTGTGTTGGGTGCATACTCGTTATATGTCGACTCGTCACTTGATTATGGTTCTAAATTACGGAGCCCACCGCCAACATATAGTTCTAACTAACTAACTCCCCGGAACTACAGTCCATGGCCTCTCTTACAATGCGACTCCAAAGCCGCCTGTCCTTGGTCTTCGCTTTCCAGTTCTTAATTTTCATGTCCCTTTGATCTCTTTCCTCATCATATATCCATCTTTTTCTCGGTCTTCCTCTTCTTCTCTCTCCCTGGCATTGCCCCTTGAAAGTTTTCTTTGTGCCTCTGCTATCATCCATTCTCTCCATATGCCCCTGCCATTGAATTCTCCTAGTTTTTGCGATGTTAATAATGTCTTTCTCTCCAAATAGTTCAGCCACTTCAAAAGTGCATCGTCTTTGTGGCGGTTACCACACACGCAACCTCAATATTCCATCAACGACTAGGTGGCGCTGATTTACCGCCCATATTTCTACCACTATTTCAGATAACAACGTTAATAGTAGTATATAAGCCGAGATAACTCATCTCCTCCTTGAGGATCCTTTTGGAAGACAATGAGTTATCGAAGCTGCTACAGTCTTCAACATATAGTTCTAGTCCAACGATAATTCAACCTTATTTTTTTCCCTTCAGGGGCGTGGACGACTGCTCAGGCTGGACTGTGGATTTAGATGACGACGGTGACCTGTACGAGCTGAACGGCTACGATTACGTGCTCGACCTGGTCTCGGAGACCGAGATACCACCGGCATTCCCCGTCTGCAAGTCATTCTTCCTCGTCTCGGCCAACAAGAAAAAGACCACAACGTCCGCATCGTCTTGGACCAACTCGTAAGCCATTATCGTTTCTTTTTAAATCTTACTTAACAAAATTTAAAATAGTCTTTAATTGGCGTATTGAACGCGGAGGTTGAAGCAGTGGCTTTTTGTTTGGTGCAAAGTGATATCTTTTTAAACTCAAGTTTCCATTTATAATTCAATAATTCAAAGGGGTAAAAAATTGCGAAATGAAGATTGGCAGCTCTTCTTGGGATTTACGTGCATTAGGAACTAAACTTTAAAAAAAAAACTGTCTCTACGTATTTATCTTGATTTTTACCTTAAAAGTAAAAGATATATAGCCTAACACTGCTACAATCTTTTGGAAATGAAGTCAAATACGACTTTTAGTACATACTCTAATAGTGATTAACCTCTTTTAAGATATTTTATGTTTTTAAATAGTCAATAAACTTCTCAAAGAATCTACTAGACTTTTGCTTAGGTCCCAACCTCTTCCTGTTTCGGCAACCAGATATTTGTTTAAGTCGTAAATTAATAACATAAAAGTATAATAACTGTTCAATCCAATACCGGAAATATGGTGAAACACTTCACCACACAGCCGTTGCAGCTACTAGGAACCATTATTATGGTTAAAACAAGCAAAAAATATTGTAACAGTGTATCATAATAACATTAAAATAAATTAATGAAATACAATTTCCACCAACTAAATCTCTTCTGCTTGCAGACCTCACAATCCAGAACGCATCAACACTTTTGAGATAGAGATTGACGAGTCTCCTCCTGCGCCTATTCGCTACAAACAGCCCGTCAAGTCGCGGTCCATAGACGACATTACAAGGGCTGATCAGCACTCCTCCCACGGATACAGTAAGTACAATATTCTTTCCCAGTCCTATAGTAATATATTTTATATAAATCGCGACCTCAGAGCCAGAGAGTGTGCATTAGGTTTTTCAATTTCCTATGAGATATAAGGTGCGTTTACATGAGCGGCCGAATCCATGGAATGAACTCCGCAATTTTTCCTATTTGGGGATTTTCGCCTAGGCAGACCCGGAATTGCAAGATTTCATTGGGGGGTTTCACAAACCCTCCAATGAAGAAGGGTTTGATGTATCATTTCATTGATTCGGCCACAGACTATCATTTTGGTTACAAGTCCTGCTCGACCATTTTCCCCTAATGGAGGGTTTGGCATTCCATGGGTCCAATGGTTCGTGTAAACGCGCCTAGAGTGTACATTAGGTTTTTCAACTTCCTATGAGACATACTTAGCGTTTGATATGCCCTATCTCAAGAAATCCAAGTGTTTAAAAGCAAATGAATTTAAATTAATTCAAGCGTTTTGGCTTATAAACGATGCTGTTGTTAGACTGTTGAAAAACCATCATTTTTGCTTAATATACACAGTTAAAAGTTTGGTGCATGCTTGCACTGAAATCCTTCAACTTTTTTAGCTGTCACCAATATTTTTAATTTTGATTCACCACTTTTGCGGTGTTTCAAAATTATAATTTTACCACAAAATTGGTGAATTGGCGCTCCAAATAAGTGGTGGAAGTTAGAAAGTTCCAGGATTCTTTGAATTCTGCACCAAACGTTTTAACGATATACAAAGTATGGTAATTAATGAACTTTAGTTGGGAAAATGTTTCTACTGTAGAGCTTATGTATTTACTCTTTACACTTCTGATTATATATTTTTACTTATGAACCCTGTAATCATTCTTTTCAGTCACTCGAGAACGCAGAAAAGAACGCATCCGGTCCAGCTCTCACGAACGCCTTCTGGACGACACCCCACGAGCTGATCCTCCTTTATCCAAGACCAGTGCCCTCAACGATCGCTACTTCGAGAACGGCAGCAAGACCACAACGCGCTCAGACCTCATCCTGATGGACGAAAGGTCTAGGACCAGACCAGAACCCCTAGGGTCAGTCCTGGGTCTTTCGAAAAGCAAACTGAACGAGAGATACGCCGCCGAAAGAGACATACAAGGACTGTCTGAAACCAGCAAGCTCAACAAGAGGTACTTGGCGCCCAAAACGAATGGGAGCTCCTCCAGACCTGATATCCTGGAGGAACTTCAGCTCGCCAAGCCTGTGCATAGTCCTCCGGGCAATTCTTCGGCTGCTTGGCAGGATGAACTCGGGTTGGCGTCCTCTGCGCTCAATGATAGATATTTCTCGAGGCAGGAGTTGCTGAAGAATACTAAGACTGATGCCAGTGAGACTGGAAGTCGAAGGGAGGGAAGTCAGGGAAAGACGCCGAGCCTGGATGAATCCCATAAGATGAACAGTCATTCGCCGGATATTAATGGAAACGGTACAAACAGAGATGCCAGTTCGTCATCTCAGGTATGTGTATCGATAAATTAATTTAATCGGTAAATATGTTTATATACGAAGTAAAAAATCTATTAAGTATATTCTTTCAAATAGTATTGGCTATTTTTCTTACTAAATAGATATGTTCTACCGCAGTGTTCTTAGTTGTAATGTAAGAAAATTTAATTGAAATATGCGTTGCGGTAGGGTAGACTGACCAGTAAATGAACATTTGGTAAATATAATTAAAAAAATGAAGATTGAAAATCATTGCATAGATAGATTGGCAACACTGACTTCCTCCCAAGTAGTAGGCAGCTATCTGACATATGGTTGGTTTTCCTAGTCATTATATCCTGGTGTTCATTCACTGGCGAACGCAGCTCCCTAAACGTTCATTCACTGGTTAGTCAACCCTATTATTAAAAACTGAATAAGTTCAGGAAAAATTCAAAGAGTTCTAGTTCTTTGATTTTAGGAATTTTAGCTTTCCTTTTCAAAGGCAAACGTTTTCCGACCTAAAGACTGACTCTATGTAATTAAAATAGAAGGAATTACTACTTTTGATTAAAGTTGCTGGTATCAAATATTCATATTTTACAACACGATCGTCCCTTTATTGCATAGGACGACGCCATCGACTTCCAAGAACTGGACTTCCCTGAAGAAATCACCTGCGACGAAGACGACTACTTACCTGACAGCTGCAGCCGCACTACAGAATCTACCCGATACGTCAAATACAGCAACAACAAGGACAAATCTGGCCGAGCCCTGTCCCACTCTACCAAGGCCCACATCGATCGGAACAGAGGGGACGACTACAGTAGTGTCGGCGGACCTAAGAGTTCCGCCATGTCCGACACGTCTGAAGCTCCGTCTCTGGCGTCTCACGTTAGGAATGTCAAGATTCCGTCTCATACGTCGGATCTGGATCAGTATTTGGATGATCTGTTCAACCCTGTGCTGGATGGGAACTTGGACGAGTTGAGTGATGCGAGGTAGGTTTGGGTTTTTTGAATCACAGTAGATGCGTTTACATGAGCCATCGAATCCATGGATTGAAGAGAAAATTCAGCAATTTTTCCGTCTTTGGGATTTTCTCCCGGACAGAACTGGAATTGCAGGGCTTTATTGAGGGGTTTCGCAAACCCTCCAATGAATTAGGGTTTGATGTTTCATACCATGGATTCGGCCACAGATTATCATTTGGGTTAGAAATGCTGCTCGACCACTTTTTTTCCCCTAATGGGGATTTCGGCATTCCATGGATTCGATGGCTCATGTAAACGCACCTACTGTAATCAGTCAATCTGTTTATTTAAACGTTTGAAGGTCCATTTAGGAGCTACTATTTAATCCCAATGTAGGGCTGAGGAGTGCAGTCCATGCCTTGTATGCGAACGATCTCAGATTGAGGCTCAGACATTTCTGAAACAACTATTGACTTGTAAACGGTCTTTGAAGCCAAAATGTCCGACTAATGGTGCCCCGCCTCCGTCTAACAGGAGCTATTTAGTATTTATGCTCCAAAGTCCCGATGCTGCTTGCGATGTCGATCCTATAAGTTTTGATGGATGCTTTACTTTTTCAAAACTATAAATAACCAATTATCAATTGTTTGGGTGCGCCTAAGAAACAGACACCAGTGTTACAAACAGTTTTTGTTACTCCATTTTTTACAGATGCCTACTCAGGTATCAGCTTGTCACTTGACTGTGGCTCCAAATTACAACACACTTCGCCAATAGCCCTCGTGTAGCTCTAATACAACGATAGGTCAACTCAACTTAGAACCCCAGTGTAATTAGGTTTAAGTCAACTGGTTTATTCACGAATTTAAAAGTTCGTTAAGAGTTACCATTTATCGTACTACTATTCGAGTCCTTAAAGTCCGGTTGCGTTGGATGCCTATTCAGTTGTCGGCTCGTCACTTGACTGTTGTTCTAAAATACGACGCCCGTCGCCAATAGCCCTCGTGTAGCTCTAGTGCGACGATAATTCAAACCTAACCTAACCTAAAAAGTCTTATAAAATATCAGTGTCCTGTTAGAAAATACTGATGTACTAGGTTGAAAATTCGTCATCTCGATCCGTCTAAACGATGCTCATGGATAACTTAATAATCTCCGTGCCAACCTAACTTGGGTAAAAACAAAGAATAAAAAGGTAGAGGGAAAAGCGCGATTGGTCCATTTGTTGAAAATTCTTGTAAATTAATATTTACATACAAAATGATCTGAAAACAATTTAACAAAAATACACTTTTCATTCTGATAAAATTTCCAAATTTTCTCAAATACTATTCAAATCTGTTAGACCTCAAACGAAATGAATGTTTTAAACATGTATTCTGGATGGATTCACAAATAATTTATGGAACTCTTTACATGCGCGGTAGGATATTCTCCATAGCATTTCTATTTAACCAACTTAGGTATAGGCAAGGAGTGTAGGCCCATTATCACACATACTTTGTTAAGATATTTTCAATTAATACCCAAACTAACTTTATGAAATACATGGCTATTTCTCCATAACAGGTCTCTGGCTGCTTCTATAAAAGGCGGGGTTCGACCTCCGTCCATCAGCAACAGAAGCCATTCCGTCACCAATTCATACAGCATGCTGAACGAGCTACTGCCAGACGCAAGTGGCGGCGAGTTCAGCAACCTCACCAACCCTGAAAATCTCGCCAAGCTGTTGAAAGGTGGTGGTAAAGCAGTGGGTGGAGGAGGCGTAGACACACAGGTAATAATCATACAAAATGGTGATATGTAAAAATATTGGTAATTTCAAAAATTTCATTGATGGTTTTTGTTCTTCAATTTTCTTGGATTAGGATATGATCTAAAACAGAGATTATCGAACTATTAAACACTTTATCAAATCCTGGTTGTAATTTAAGTCCAAAATTTTGATGGGCATAGAAAATTAGTATCAATATCTAAGTTGTTTCAAAAGCTTCCACTAACTTGATGAACGTAATGCAAAAAGTCTTCTTCAGATATGCTTGCATTTCAATGCGCTAAGTTTTAACTTTCCCAGAAAATACTCGAAGTAAATAAGTTTTGATTTTTTTTTTATAAATTTCAACTAAATTTTGGCTCAACTTCGTATATTTGGCTTCGTATATTTTACAAGTTACCCAAAATACTCGTAAATTTTAATTTTTCGGAAACATTGTGTTAGTTTTTTTAAACAGTTCTTTCGGTAAAAATATCCTGCATAAAAGTTTTTCTTTTTTAAGAGGATTTATCAGCCAACTTTATTTTGATTCTGACTCGCCAGGTGGCGTTACAAATTTTCGCCAAATGATACGTCTGGCGATTTAAAAAAGGGGATACGTTTCTCTTTCTGGGGAGTGGAGCACGGCAAGCTTTCTCAATCACAAGATAAAGATTATTCGATTGTAATCAGGTTTAGACTAACGAAAACTGGTTCCGGTACTCTTTTGCGAGCCCGGACGATGTTCTGGAGGGAAAAAAATTGTGTTGTTTGGTTATGTCTCTTTCATTTAATTTTTTATTTGTTTAATAAATTATATTTATTTTGTAAGTATTACGATCTTTCAGGAAACGATTTCTTTTCTGGTTTGCTCGTACTAATACATTATATTTCTATTTATAATTACCGAGATTTGATACCGCTATGAACTGCTCTAAAGTCATCCCTGTAAACTTCGGAATACTAGTTTAGCTTCGGCACATAAACAGTATTGTTCTTAAGGGGTCATAGAAGTCTTAAAAATCTGCAAAGAAGGTGATCTTTAATGTAATTTTTTAACTACTCAACATATAAGTAGATTTTTTATATGTAATTTTATAAAATTTATTTATTATATAACAAATTTTAAAATTTATGAAACTTCAGCCAAAACTAAAATAAATGATAACAAACATAAAACTATTTGAACACATTGGGATTAGGCTTGCGTGCCAAATTTTGAGGTCAAAATTGAAGAAATGAGCAAGAAAATGACTTTATATTGTACAAATATGTACAAACAAAGACTTGTACCTAAATTCTGAGCTCAATTTTAATTAGAATTTATGTTAAAAGCTTTTTTTCTAAAAAAATTAATAAAAATTAATGAAAAAGCTCTGAAAATAATTACTTATTAAAATTTAGTTTAGAAATTAGGTATAAGTCTTTGTTTGTACATATTTGTACAATATAAAATCATTTTCTTTGTCATTTCTTCAATTTTGACCTCAAAATTTCGCGCGCAAGCCTAATCCCAATGTGTTCCAATAGTCTAATGTTGTTATCATTTATTTTAGTTTTGGTTGAAGTTTCATAAATTTTAAAATTTGTTATATAATAAGTAAATCTTATAGAATTGCATATAAAAAAATTATACTTTTATATTGAGTAGTTAAAAATTGCATGAAAGATCAAACTATGCTTTGTAGTACCTTCTTTGCACATTTTTAAGACTATGACCCCTTAAATCTAGTTCCGTACTTTTAAGTGTTGGCGTAGCAATCTTTATGTTTGTTAAAACTAATGGCATACTAATGCAAAAGTAGAAACCCCAATGTATAATGAATCTGTCGTATTAGCAGTTTCAAAGGCAATAATAAGGTCAGCAAGATACAAACAAACGCGGGTTTATGGTCTTCAAAAACATGTGCAGGAACCTTTTGTATTGCTAGTGGCAGTTTGTCAATTTGTTCATTCGGTTGCTCTTGTAAATTAGACACTGGTCTCTTTATTACAAGCCTTACTCCCGCCACTAATCTGTACATTCGTTCTGAAAGAAGCTTTCTACATTGCACACCTTTGGAGCCGGGAAATCTTGACGTGTTTTTTGCAAATTTTCAAGGCCTCTAAAATAGCGTCGGACTGAGTGATTGGCACATTAAACTTTCAGTACTCAGCCACCAAACGACACATGTTCTTGAATATTGCTCGAGAAGTTCTAAAAGAATTAAAAAGCCTACATGTGCAGTTACTTAAGTACTAGAATGAAATTCTCGTCGAAACGCAAGGGTATTATAATAACATTAACTGCCACCTATAACCACTTCCGCACAAGATTTATAACTTCAGAACAAATATAGACTAACCCAGCATTCAGTTACAATTTGTATCTTCAACTCTAAAAATTGGCCACTATAATTACATTTTTTCTTCCGCAAATTAAATAAATAATCTTTATAGTTTGCTAAATTTATTTGCAGTTTGAAGAATAATTATGTAAAATTGAACGAGTCACATCCTGTAGCATCCTTTCCGTGATCTTTGGCAATGCTTTGAAAATCTCACCTTAAATTACACGAGATTCTTGCAATTAAATAACTATCAATAACTATAATATTTGAAAAAACCTGATATATCCAGAACATTTGGCAATGATAAACATGAAATAACTCCAAATTGCACTGATAATTAAAGGAATTTAATTGTAAATTAATACCAATTAGCTCTTTAAGCAAAAAAAAGTAACACTGTGAACCACTTTCTTAGTAAACAATTATAATAAACATTAAAAAAAATCACATTGTTATATATTTTTTATAACGCCATTCCAAATCGATTTACAAGGAAAAAATTAATAATCTTTAACATTTCAAATAAGGTTTTTCGTGATATTGCTGATGTGGCAACAGTAATTTAAATGACTAAAAATTAAATTCCAATGCTACTTTAATGGGTCGCGTTCGTCGACATGACAAGATGACAGATATCCGTATGGACGTACAAACAGAAGAACAAAAAGTATGAAGTTAGGTCCCTGCTGTCCTATCTTTCGATGACAAAAATGATTCTTAAGATCTGATGGATAGAACAGATTTCGTCACCGAAGTAAGGACAGACAGACGGGACACTTTGGGAAGACTACCATGTCAATACCTTCTTTTCTATTAAAAAAAATGTTTCGAATTTAAAAAAAATTATAAAATATTCTAAAAATAACGTCAGGGCTTCATCCTCATTGACTATACATCCCAGGACCCCTCCCTAAACATTTTTAAATAAACGTTTATATTTCTCCCTTCAATAAACCCACAGACTACGGCCGTCATTTTAGAAATGGTAAACCAAAGGTCACTAAGTGATTCGATTGCATAACTCGTCAAATATTCAGCCAAATGTAACAAAAACTAAGATTTAGGGTTTATGAGGATTCTTAATATTTCTTAATTATAAAATTGGGTGCTGCCATTGAAAATTTTAAAGTTAATAGCATTTTTAATTTGAAGACGGCTCCTTATGCAATTTTTTTTGTCCTGCAATTAACTCATGATGTTATATAAACACAAAGTCAAAAAGGTTCTATAGGATGACTAACGTTCGAAATAATCACTAGTGGGAACTTTTTCCACAGCTGTACATATCAAAATAGCTAAAAGTATCCAAGCGCCAATAGCCCTCGTGTAGCTCTAGTGCGACGATAATTTAAACCAAATCTAATCTAAAAGTATCCAACCTATACTACAACTAAAGTAGTCAAGTTTAAAAGTCGCGCGAAATTCTTTGGCTGGATTTATAATGAGTTCCGCCCACTTTTCCATGTGGTTTAGGTTTACAGTTTGAATGATTTAGATATTGGCGTTTTTTTCCTTTTACGATTTGGCGACATTTATTTTTGTGTGTCATCAAATTTTAAAATCATAGATTCTCGTTTGTTATAAACGTTTTTGTCATAAAAAGTACTTGAAATGTAAAAGCATCATTTAAATTCTGTATTAACATACAAAGATAATGCATGAGTGAATTATTTAAATTAATAATAAATCTTTTTAATCAATTAAGCCAAGTTGTCCTACAGATGTCGCCACGATTCTCAAAATGAAGCTTTTAAAAAAATTAATAATTAAAAAACTGATTGATATTGTTCCTTCAAATCTTTTTTAAATTATCTTTCATCCCTATTTGCGTATCTGGTGCAAACAGATCATACGTTTAAAAAATACTTTTCAAGAAACTATGATTTGAAAAATAAAGCATTACGTGTATAGGACTGACAGTCCCTCTTAAACCGCGTAAGAATACTAAACTGAAGCCGAACAAGCCCTTTAACTGTTTGTTGCAACTCTAAGAACTAGCTACAGAACAAATAACTTTACTAAACAAATGAGCGATTTTAACTCAGACTGATTTAATTTTCACTCCTTTCGGTGTCGAAAATGCACTTCCCCTCTAGAAGTGGATTTCACTCTTTTGTTTTGTTAAACCTCTAACAATCTTAACAACAAACAAATTTTAAGGCGATTAGGTGCAATTTAGGGCGAATACGAGCGATTTAGGAGTTTATTTTTAACTCTTTTTCTAGTGTCGAAAATGCACTTCTCCTATAGAAGTGGATTTAACTCTTTTTTTTTCTAAAGAGTAAGATGAGAGAGCGTTTTACTGAGGATCTTAAGATCCGTTGAACCCGAGTTCGGCAGTTCATTATTCCTTGATAATATTGTCCTCAATGAACAATAGTTCTATAGCATCTGTTTGTAACATGTTATCTTTTTCTTCCAAACAGCGTTCCAACGGCATTCACTCTCAGAGCCTGACGCCCAACTTCTCCGCTCCGTCTCCCGCCTTGCCTGGAGATCTGGCCAACTCCTCGGCCTCTTCCACAACTGGAGCACCCAGCAACCTGCCCCTGTACAATTTATCTGGTACGAGACACTAATTTTATTTGCACTTCACAAATCAATAAACGGTTTTGATTATTGTCCGTGTTCTGAAATAGACTAATATATATATATATTTTTGACGTGTCTATGACGTTGCCGAAAAGTGAAATTAAGCTAGATGAAACCATGTGTTTTGATGACCGCGTCTGCAATTTTATGGTTATTACTGTCATAAAGATCTATTAATGATGGCAGAACTCCAATGTCTCTCAAATTGGCACTCCTTGCCGGGCACTCAAAAATGTGGTTTGGCGTAAGCTGTGGATCTGGGCAGTTGTCACAGTTTCTATACACCTTCCTGCCCTCTTTGTCTATCTTCATGCCTCTGTAATAGACTAATATTAAATGTTCCTATGATAGGTACACTTTTGTGGTTTAAGACTTTCAAGGAAATGTAACCTAAATAAAGTGAAAGTAATTTTATAGTGACATATTTCAATTGGTGAAAAGTTAGTTTCAAGTGATGGTGTGTTTAAATGAATCATCAATTTTTTTTAAAAGAAAGACCACGGAGAAAAATGTGTGTCTGGAAGTGAGTGAACAAAATACTGGGTGTCCGTTAGAGAATGTCCGAGTTTTTATGGTATATTACAGGAGTTTATTTTATACTAAATATAACAAATCACGCATGAAATCGAAGAGAAAATAACCTATTTTATCCTGTAAATGCTCAATGTGATCGCCTTTAGTGATACGGCACACATCCTAACGAAAATGAAGTTCCTCCCATACTGTCTACAGCAAATCCGGAGTATGAAAGCAACAGCCTGAGCAATTCTACCTTTCAAGGTTGGTAAATCGTTTGGTAGGGGTGGGACTCTGTTGGAGTTATTCTTTATTCGTCACCTTCAACCACAACTGTCGAACGATTACGGCTGATACTTATACAATTTGAAACTCGGACATTCTTTTACGGACTCCCTGTATAGCTGATCGTAATGTTGGTGCAAAAAAAATTAATTAAATGACTTCTGAACAAAATATCGTAGGGCATTCTATCCGATTACAACAAAAGAAGTTGTTAGTCGATAATATTTATTATATGCTATATCATTTCTTAAGATATCTTGCCCAGAAAAAAGAATTCTTTTCTTACGATTACTTTTTTATGTATTCATTATAGGCATGACAGTTCCAATGGTAGATGCCTCACAACTCATTCAACAGCAGCTGCTCCAGCAACAAATGATTCAGGTACTGTAGCCAACTTTAGCTTACAGATGACGCCGAGATCTCGCCCTATTTATTTATCTCGTATTTTAACCATTCCTTCTAACTTTAAACAACTTATTGATGGCTCTCTGGATTTTAACAATTTCTTTAAATATTGCATGTCTTTTAATCTTGACTTTTGGGTGCTATTTTTTCCGATTTATTTTGTATTGATTATTTGTAAATAAAAATGTTTTTCTTCTGGTTGCGTTGGTTTTCTTTAGCCTCTAGTAACAATTCTTATTAATTATTTCATTTTAACATTTTCCCTAATAATGGTTTTGGAGCTTTCTTTCTATACGTGGCTTAATTAAACATTAATTGCAAGCATTTCTCAAGGCTCTAATGTAATTTTTTGTACATTGTGTACAAAAAATAAGCAAGGTGACAAGAAACTTTTGAATAACAAGATGATTAATTTATGTATCAAAAAAGTTGCTATTTGATTACGAGGAGTTCCAAAGCCATTTTGGTATAGTTAAGAACTGCCCAAAGTTTTGAACGTAAGTGACTTATCTGATGCAATTTAGAAACACGGATTAAAAAAGAACTCATAAACTCATTCTTAAATTTTAAAAAAATATATAATGATCATATAACAGTAATAAAATGGATAAATTAATCGAAAAAAAGCAAGTCATGATTTTACCTTTCCAAGAATATTGGCTTGTATTTAAAAGTGCCACTGGGTTTCTAAATTGAAATTGCAAGAAAAACAATAATTTAACTAACATTAAGTACCTAAAAATTTCAAATTGTTGCCATAGTACGAAATTTTATAACCGTTAAAATTTGTATAATTTTGAGTTTAAACGAACATCAAAACGGTTTAAACAATGTTAAAAGTTTTCTAAATAACATTTTCTCAATTTTTTTTTTATAAATTATGTTTTTTTTAACAGGGCATTTAAATGTATGGATTCATAATTACTTATATCAAACGGAACAGTTTTCTATGCTATAACATTACAAAAACTAACACTATTAGGTAATTTCGAAATGATTACTTTAAAAGAAGGTTCTTTGCAACATATAGACTTTAAAGAATAAATTGTTCACATATTGGTTCATAAAACTAGTTTACTTACAATAATCCATTAAAGATTTTTTTTAATAATTTATCTGAGTAAAATTAGTCTCTTTCATGAGTAAAAATCAACGTATATAGTGCA
The DNA here is from genome assembly GCA_023701765.1 of Hylyphantes graminicola. Taxonomy (NCBI): domain Eukaryota; kingdom Metazoa; phylum Arthropoda; class Arachnida; order Araneae; family Linyphiidae; genus Hylyphantes; species Hylyphantes graminicola. Next base: position 49,056,177 of record CM043120.1, read on the forward strand.
TACAAAAATTCAAACTTTTTTGAAGAATATTCTTAATATGACAGCTATTACTTACATAAAATCAATTGTGTTGTCAAATTTCTTGAAATATATATGAACGTTTTAATACTTCAATGAATAATTTTTGTTTAAAAAAATTAATTTCTTTTGAGATATCATCATTTAAATATATATAATAGACCATAGTTAATAAAAAATTACAAAAAACTATTTTACATTAAACATCATACAATGAACTAATTATAAATAAATTAAACGTAAAACCTTTTGTATTTTGTAATGAAGAGTTGGAAAGTTGATTTCATTTGAAACGTAAAATCTAAAACTTTATTGAAATATTTATTAAACTAAGTATGGAAAATGCCAGCTATACAGAAACGTTAATAAAGATTCAACTAGGTGCCTTTCGTTTCCTAATTTCATGCTTTCATTACAAGTGAAAATATATATATAAATCTATTCATAAAAAATAAACCGCATTATTAGATTTGATTCAGTTTTACTTGTTTTTAGTTAGAAATAACCAGCTTCTACCAATATGTTTCGTTAAAAAGGTTTTCTATTGAAATCTGATTTTATCTAAATAGTCAAAACTTAGGCACTTAATTTGATACATACTGGTTATAGAATTTTTTGGTGTTATAACTATAGCAATCAGCAAAAGAAAAGCGATTTAAACTTAAGCATCATTCTGTATATAACGCACAACAACTTTTTATTGATTTTAGCTCTTTTGCGTAAAACGCACTAAAATTTAATCAGTTTCATAAATTAACAGAATGAAACCCAAACACAATCCTTTTGGAAAAAAAAAAAACTGGGGGCGCATAACACCACATAACTTCAAATAACTAAACTGTAAAAAAAAATAGAACCGATTCTGAATATATGGATTAGCTATAAAAACGCGGTTCTTGATTATAGATGCTTAGTTGGAGGCTTTTAACTTAATTGGCTACAAATAGCTCTGAAGGTATGCATACACAGGGAGATATGTTCCACAGACCAACCACCGGAAGTATTTTCATTTCTATTTTTCTTCTCTTCGATTGGTGTGATGTGTCCACGTGACATGTAATTAATGTAATGGGCAGAGATTGTCCGTTATGTGGGCTTGGTGCTGTATAGCCATTTCTAACTTTTCGGCCATAAATACCCACCAACCGTCATGTGTTTCCTAGGTGGACACAGAGTACCAATCAAAGGGGAGAAAAATTGAAAAAATACTCCTTGCCAACCTAAGTTGGGTAAATAGAAATATGCTATGGAGGAGATCCTTCCGCGGACGTAAAGAGTTCCATAAATTATTTGTGAATCCATGCAGAAAACATGTATAAAATATTATTTTTTTTTAGGTCTAACAAATTTGAATATTATTTGAGAAAATTTGGCAGTTTTATCAGAATTTGGTTAAATTGTATTCAGATCATTTTGTACGTAAATATTACCTTACAAGAGTTTCCAAGTAACGGATCAATCGCTCTTTTTCATCTGCCTTTTTGCTCTTTGTTTTTACCCAAGTTAGGTTGGCACGGAGTGTAGTTTACCTTGCGGATCTCTCCGCGTACCTAAGTCACACGCTGCGGAAGAAGGAGCTGCCATGTCCTCAAGTTTTCGCTATCTGGCATCGTCATTTGACTGTTATGATAAAAGTCACCAATAGCCCTCGTGTAGCTCTAGTATGACGATAATATAACTCAAATATCTATCTGGTAATTCTCACTAAGTCAAAGAGTATATGCTATAGAGCTTTGCCTTAAAAAAAATTGTGACAGATTCTCATGCAAGATATTTTATAGCGCACAAGCTAAGTTATTTCAAATAATCAATCAAATGTCATGTGGATTTAACAGAAAGAGGAAAAGATTGGTAGTTTAAAAGTATGCATAACGGAAATTGTGTTGTCTACCTTGCGGCTTAAAAACTGTTAACTTGCTACTAAGCGCATGTTCAATAGAGCATGTAAGTTTTATGCTGTCATTTCACGAATGTATTTGGTTGACATTTATAAACAATATTGAGTGATTTATTTTCCCCCAAGTTCTTTAAACTAAAAATTAAGTTAGTTCGTTTTATAAGTTTTTCCGAACAGAAATGTCATTCAGATTTATTACTATTATGAGAGGGTTACTGAAAGTTTACTTTTTTCAAAAATTTTATATGCCTAAAAGTGATTAGTCAAACATTTGGAATAAACTTACGCTAAAATTGATCCATCTATGAAAAATAATTAATCTGTTGAACTGTCTTGTTTCCTTTCATTCTTTTAAAGACTTGCCTCTTTTTACACTCCACAAAAGTGTGGGGTAGGCTTGATATTCAAAATGCTAACACTAGATGGCAGCACTACATTTCTCCGCAGTGCATTATTTCATGACTTCCTTGGAATTCCACATCTTGAAAATCGTAATGTTATTCCTACGGAAAACATTCGCAAGTCAATTACCGCCAAAATTTTATTAAAAGGTTACTAGTTTCTTGTGTCGTTGTAAAGAACAAAAGGAGTAGGTTCTGTAAAATTAATTTGTTTTGTGAAAATCACATATTTAGTATTTTAAATAATTTTTTGAAGTTAGTAAAAAGTGGAGTTCGCATTAAGTTCTAACTTCAAAAAATTATTAAAAATACTAAATATGTGATTTTCACAAAACAAATTAATTTTACAGAATCTACTCCTTTCGTTCTTTATAATGATATAAGAAACTAGTAACCTTTTATTAAAATTGTGGCGGTAATTGACTTGCGAATGTTTTCCATAGGAATAACATTACGATTTTCAAGATGTGGAATTCCAAGGGAGTCCTCTTAAAAGTTAATAGCAATGAACTTAATTTTTAAATGTGCTACAAATTTTTTGATTAGTAAACTAGTAAACACAGATCGTGACACTTTTTAGAAACGAATAACTAGCACTAAAAAGAATACAAACGGTTCCAAGTTCTACATGAACACGAATACTGCCTCCTAACTGAAACTTAGTTTTACTTAAAAATAGGCTTTTATTCTGGAACTGTTTTTCATAACTTTCTACAGTAATATGTCTATCCAGTTCCCAAAATTGCATAACAAGGTGGAAAGTCTAAAATTGCCAACCATGACTTTATAGGTTTTTCAAAATATGGCGTCATGTAAGTCAATGATGATTAGCTAAAAACTATCGCTGATTTATCGAAACTATTTCTACTGAAAGAAAATTTTTCATGATAGCTTAATTTGAAGTATGTACATTATTTCCACCAAATGGCTCTCAGTTCTAGGGAATATGCAGAGTCTTGTAAAGGCTTGACCGACCGCCAATGTTGCAGCCCCATCAGAGAAAAAAAAATATTTCCACCTATTTTTCCCCTAGCAAAAACACTAAATTAGAAAACTAGTCAAGATCATTGATATTTGACCTTTGTTGGAAAAAAGTAGTTCGAATAACTTAAGAACAAAATAAAAATGATGTCTTTTTATGGCATTCAAATAGCACGTTTGTAGCATTTTCACTGACATTTTCATCGTCACTTAAGTTCACACATGTGCTATCTCATTATTGTGCAAAGTGATATAGCACATGTAGGAACTTAAGTGACGATTTATTTCTCATTGAAAATCGGGCATTGCCAACGTAAAACATTCCGTACACAAAATGTGTTATTTGGAACTCTTTCTTGCAATTCAATTAACAAGGTGTATTCAAAATTAAACAGGTAATAAGTTATGTAGTACGCCATCTTGTGATTTAGTATTGTATTTCACTCTTTTTCAACTTCTAGTTCCGAAAAAATTCTGATAACTTATTTGAATAAATTCAATATTCAAGAAACTTTCAAACTATCAAGTCTAAACACATTCGAGAAAAAGAAAACTAAGGTGTCGATTTATAGTTGAGGGATTACCGTGAAATAAATCTGGTTTAAAATATTTTAATGATTAAAAAACTTATTTAAAACAATTTTATACAAGAATTTAGTTTTATAACGATATTTTTTAAAAATAAACTTACTTTTCAATCGCAAATATACTTTATTTCTAGCTTCAGCAACGAGCTTTCCTGGCTTCTGCCGTTCAGCAAAACCTACAAATCCAGCAACATCTGATGCAGCAAAACCAGGCGCTACAGAATCTCATGCAAAACAACGCGGTGAGTTCTCCTTTAATAATTAATAGTTACATTTTAATAACAATTTTATATTTTCTTTTAATATTGCACAGTTATCCTTTTTTCATAGTTTTTCCAAGCTGTCTATACACTGCAAAAGCACTTTAAATTTAAATCTTGCAATGCATTAAAAAAAACATTAAATGAAAATATATTTTCTGAAGAGTTCGTTTAATATGTTTTAATTAAATTTTATAATTAATAGTTTTAAACCAGCTGTAAATCCGATTGTTTGAATACAGTCTGAAGGTTTCTATTGATCTGGTCAGTTCCTTTCTTAATGCGCATAGTGTTTTTTTTTTAAATTTTAAACTGGAGGCTGCTTTTGAAGTTTTATCCTCAAATTAAGTAATAAATTTAAAACTTTACTTTTTCCATGGTTGATTACTTTAATAAAGAAGTAGCATCTTTATACATTTCGCAGACGCAAATCTCGCCAAAAAGAATCTTCGGCGATAAATAGTGTTTTCGGCTGACAAAACGCAGTAAAAAGACTACAGTTATACACTGTTAGGGGTTACAATTTCAAATATTTCCTTTTGGCGGCGGTTATACATTACTGGCGACTTAATCACTTACGAAATTGAAAAGTACCAAACTAACATCTTAATGCATTTTGCCTTTTTTTAATTTATGAATCTTTTTTTCCAGATGAGCCCAGCCTCACCAGCCCCAGCCGGTCCATCTCTACTCACCGAAGCGCCCCCGCTTGGCCCCTTCGGGGGCGCCATGTCACCCCCTCTAGGCCCCCTGCCCCCCATCATAACATCACCGCCTGGAAATCTACCCCTACTCCAGACAGTAGCGCCCCTGGCGGATTTCTCCGGAATGTCCTTCCAGCAGGCGTCTATTTTCGGACTTGGGGGCGTTAAAGAGGAGGGGCCGACGTTAAGGGGGGCGAGGGCGCAGTCGCCCCCTGTGCAGAGGATGACGTATCCCAAGCCCAATCTGCCGCATGAGGTGAGGTTTTTGGATGTATTTTTTTTGGGTGGGAATGTCTCTTGAGACAGTGATGTAAATATGATACAAGTGGGGTTTTTTTAAAACCATCTGAGGCATACTCAATTAAAGAGTACAAGGGATAAACCACTTGATTTCATAGAAGGCTTTCCTCAAGAGGCCTCTTTTTCAATGATGGTGAGAAATCACCTAAACTAGTATAAAGAAACCGGTTACTCGCTTTGTTTTTCTTTCGCGGCAACCCTGATTCACGCCAGAGACCAGTAGACACGAGTAACATGTTTGTACCACGAATTAAGAACCAAAAGAAAAACTGGTTTCCTGTCGCCAATGTCTGCCAAGCGGACACATAAGGTAAGACTCCTAAAAAATCAAGTGGTTCTTTCCGTGAACTCTTCAATTTAGTTGTGAAGTATAATCTTGTTTTCACTGTACGAGATTAAAATTTTAACTAAAAATTTAATTTCTTTAACTTATTTTAAATTTTGTTTTTGTAGCAGATTATAAATGACTACAACAATTAATCAATCTTTCATCCTGTTTACACGTCAAGACAATAAAAGTTGTTTTTTACGATTTTCAGCCATTATGTTTTGTAATTTTCTGTTTTCTTTGTTTTATAAAACTTGATAATAAAATTTTGTTATGAAGCAATTTTGAATCAAAAACATATTGGTATATTTGATTATAAAGCACCTCTGTCAACTACTCATTTCTTCCAAGTTTCCAGCTTGACTTCTTCGTTAATTTTTCAAACTTCGCTTCATTACAAATTAAATTATTATGGTAAATTAACCAGCTGTACCTTTACCTCTTTGTTTCAATTACAACTAACCATTATATTCAACCGTAAAAAATATGCACTCACTCAAGCATGAAAATACCACCCTAATGTGCCTCAAGCTACCCCTTAGCAGTTTTTGTTACGCTTCTATTGGTAATCTTCAGCTTGATAGCTTCCGAAGTGCTATAGGCAAAAATTCTGCTATTTTGATCGCATTTGTAATATATCTTTTTTCAGTTCTTATTAAAAGTCTTCTATGAATCCATAAGGTAAGTAATTCGTTTTAAAACTAAACCAGTGCTCAAAACCGTTCGAAAAATATCATAGGTTAGCAAGTACATACAAATTACAACTTTCAAGTTTGTCGATAGAATATTTTGAAAGCTCTGATCAAATGTCGTCATTATCTGATAGTTTCATGTGAAGAAAATCAAAGATGGCTGAAAGAGTTAAATAGTAGTGAAATAATGGTTGAGGTATATTTGGTTTTTTTTTTCTTCTGAGTAGGGATGCTTAATGTAAGTCAAGCCTTTCAGAGGTTCAACTTAATCTAGCTTTTAATTATGATCCGACCTTTTTATGTCAAAAGAGTAAAGGTGTTTTGTAGAAGTGGACGTCAATATTTTCTACAGCACCTCCTATGTAACCCTTCACTTCAATTTGTGTAAATGTTACTTTACTGTGGCATCAACCCAATAGAAATGCCCAATCGACTTTACTATACCATACGATATTTACCATGTATTGCCCAGATATTTTCTTTTACTGTTGTAATCTATAGCAAATGAAGACATCATCAAATAAATTAAATTATATAGAATAAGACGAGCAAGCCACTTTCTGAGAATGAAAGCTGAGAGAGTGTCAATTAGGGTGTTCAAAGCAATTCCTTTTTTATGGAAGATCAAGATTAAAACCCAAGAAGAGGGCTGCCTGGAAGAGGATTTCGCCATCTTGAAACCTAAAAACTGGAGATCGATTTATGAACGAAGGCAGAATGGGAGAGACTTCTAACGAAGACCAGGTCCCACAATGGGCTTGCCAGTATTGGTGGTGATTGTACTTTATTACGATCTTTGAATCTGTACCAAGATCATTGAATATGCATGTCCTCTCGTCCCTTGAGGACGTGGAGGCTAGGTTTGAAGAGACGCGCCACGATCTTTGAATCTGTAGCAGGATCTTTGAATCTTTACTTGATCTTCTAATCTTTACCATAATCTTCTAACCTTTACCGCGTCTTTCAAACCTTTACTTATATTCATCCAGGTCTTCAGCGACGTCCTGAGTGAACTCCGCAGCAAGGCCGGCGGCAGCGACAGCCCTGACGGTCCTCAAATATCAACCCCAGGCCTACGATCGAACCAACAACAGCGGATGCCACCACCTCCCCCGCCCCCTCCTCCTCCACCACCCCCTCCACCCATGTCCCCCGACAGCCAGGCCAAATACCAGGACATGTACGGACGTGCCAAGACAGTCAGAATCGGCAAGTGGAGATGGCCCCCACCAAGAGACGATGGTTCAGCCCCTACACCAGCAAGTTTCTTGGAGTTCAAGCAGGCCAAGGGACATCAGCAGAAACGGGATAAAGTGGATTCAGCAGGCAACGGAGGTTTTTCTGAGATGTCCGGGATGATGTTTGGTAGTGGCAGTGTTGAGACGTCCACGCCGGTGTCTGCACAGGTAAGGTTTTGGTTTGGTTATTTTCCATAGAGTTAGGAAGAGGAGGGAGTTGCTTGACTCGAGAAAAATGAAGCCATCAGTGAGATGCCATAAGACCCCAATAAGCCCAAATAAGCAGCTCACTCAAGGTTATTGTCCGTGATATGAAGCATCATTTTGTTACTTTAACATATTCGCGACGCATATTTGTTGTTTCCGTGTAATATGTGATAGGAATATTATCATCGAATCCACAGTTCGAAGACCGCCTGGGCCGTTTCAGTAATAAAAAGGTTAAAAGCGTTAATTAAAAATCATAAAAAAAATTATCATTTGCTCAGTTGCTATAGCACAACATCTGAATTAGCACAAGATAGTAATTCACTTCATTGGTTAAAAAAACGATTTGTAATTATAGTTCTTATTTGAGAGTAAGAAAGCTATACAAACTCCACTGTAGTATAGCGCCAAATAATTCGAAGAGAGCATTTGTTTGGGCTTACTACAAAGAGATCGATAGCTTTACTTGACAAACTGATTTTTGTATTGTTTCTTGCACGGCAGCATTTACATCCTCTTCTTAACTCTGTCAATACAATGTCCTACCTAACATCAAGGACACGGAAACTGTCCGTAACGTAGCGCTGCTCGTCTGGTTCGAACTCCCGGTTGTTTCGAAGGAAAAGTACGAAACCTAATAGCGCAAGGCCAACTCTTTTTTTTTTCAGTTACCAAACAGGTTTCGCTCCTTTTTTTCCCCTGAAATTCTGACAATTTATCAGCCGCTGTAAGAAAAAAAACTCTTTTTAAATACTGAATTTTAAGAAAATGAAGAAAGCTGGTTTCATTAAACCCACAGTCAAATATAAAGTTTTGATAGTGCTGACTAACTTCAAAAATAAGATTGGTAATTCTTTGCATGCGTATTAATGATAATAACTCAACAACGCTAAAATGTCAGTCTTCTTCTTGCAGCGGCAGTGATAGACAGTTAATGTGATGTAAAAGAGTTTCTCTGGCCTTAATAGTTGAGTCAGCGGTGGATATACCCATTTTTATTTACAATTAGTTTTTTAACCTAATTCAATACGCTGCAGACTGCACTATTTTGTGCTTGAAGAACTGCTCTTAGGAGGATACATTTTTTTTATTTACAACAACACAAACGCAGAAATTAAAACGGTAGAATTCTATAAGATCTAGCACAAACGATGTTAAGCAATCTCATTCTTAGCAAGTTCTGATTAATCTGTCACCAAGGCAACCACGAATTTTATACATTGTTCAATTATGAAAGTCAGTCATTACGAAAGGTATTAATTGTATGAGAGTCACTTCATTACAACACTATAATTTACTTAACCAATGTCTTGATATTTTGTGCTTTAGCTCGTACAACAGCAACAATTCCATGACCAAGTGAAGAAGAGCAAGAGCCTCGAAGAACTGAAAGAAGAAGATTCCGATGTGGTTCGAGCCTTCGAGGGCAATGACAAGCCCATCCCGGGGAGCATAGGCAAGCTGAGGATAAGTTCCGAGATGAAGGCCAAGCTTGAGCAACTTACCATGGATCACAGTGTTAGGTCTACTAACAAGAAAGATACAAGGTAAGCCCAGCTTCCTTTATTGCTTTCAATTTCGTAATGCACTCCAGAAGCACTTCGTCTGATACAATTTTGACATTGTGATATTAAGATAATATCGGGAGGTGATTGTGTGGTGTCGTTTTCTACTCTGCTTTTTTTTAAAATCAATCGTCCTTTTGACTCCAAAAATGCAATGAACCCCATGCAACATAGGTTAAACCATTATAGAAAAAGGGGTCAGATTAATAGCAAAACTGTTCAGTGATTCTATCATTTTTTTTTAACTATAACCTCAAACACTGGCATGATATCCAATAACCACTGGTGTCCCTACAAAAGTACCCCTGAGTAACTACAATGGAAAAAATTATTTACTAAGCCACATTTCTCTGGCTGCATTGAATACATTTACAAAGATATTTTTTACGATAAGTGTAGCTGATTTACAAGCTTCTATAATCCCACTTTTTGAAATTGTTTCGATTTTACTTTTCAATAAATAATTTTACAGCAAAATATTTGCACTAGTTTCAAAATGTGGGATTATAAAGACCTGTAAGTCAGCTACATGCATCATAGAGATATAAAAAAAAGTTTGTAACAATATTCCATACAGCTGGAGAATTGTAGGGGCTTAAAAGTTTTAACTTTTTTTCTTCTTTAGATTAACACAGAGGAATTTTACTATGGAGGACTGCTGTCATTCTGTCTCCGTTAACTAAAAAACCAAAACCTTACTTTATTTCCAGAGCCAAAGTCTTCCCGATAGTTGACACCACCTCCACCGAAGACGAGCAGGGCGTGAAGAAGATCTCGGAAAGCCGCAAGAGTCTTCTGGAACAGAAACTTCGCGGCAGTGGCGACTATATGGACAGGGCGACCGCTCGATCCAGGGGCGACCGATACCAGGACGCGCCCTATGATCCCGATCTACCGCAGGAGTTCAGGACCAGGGAGCAACAGCAGCAGTTTGTGGTTGAGAACCTTGTCAAGTCGCAGGTGCAGAGAATGGAGAGGGCCAGCAGGTAAAATATTCTTGAAACATTTGTTGCGATGTGTCGGTATGGAAATGTCGGATGAATTTCGGTATGGGTAAATTATGTTATAGAACAGTTAGCTCTTTCCGACCGAGCTATCATGATCTTGCGGATATAAAAGAGAATGTTCAAGCTCTTGAAAAATATTGATACCGAAGCAGCTGACTTGTACATTCGTTATTTGTATAAAAAATGACTTTGTTTTTAAGGAGTTGCTGGCCTTGATGCTGTTTAACGCATTTTTTTTCGATAAAACTCCCAATTTAGTCTCATAGTTTTAAATCAGCGCTATCTGACCGCGGGTCTCAAAAGGTTAGGGTGAGATCTTTGGCTGTTTTTTTTTTTTTTTTAATTAAGTTTTTTGCCAGCTTATTCCTGCAAAATGGAAATAATAATAATCTCGAAATGGAATGAAATTTCGATGCAATAAAACCCTAAATAGCATTTAAAAGTTTATCTTAATATTTTGTAGACAGTTCGACCAGGCATGCACCGGTCATTATTAGGAGTGAAAATTACGGTTTACAGTTGTTTCCAAACATTTTACTATTAGTTAAAGTGTAATCTTGATCAACTGAAAACTTTACACTCTAAAAAATGAATGCTCAAAAACGACGACATTTTCCTTAATTTTGACGATTCCGTCACTGACAAACGCTCCGAGTTTTCGTTTCCTCAAAGTGAGGAAATTTGAATCGTCATATTTATGAGGATTTGAATGTCGTCTAATCTAAAGAAATATTTCGTCATTTTTGAGCATGTGAGTACAACAATGAGATTCAGTTTTCTCAAAATCAAGATACAGAATCGTCAAATCACGATCGTAAATGTGAGGATTCGCGTTTACTCAAGTCACGTGATAGTTTGACGAAACAATTCTCAAAATTAACGAAATGAGGCTTGAGGATTCATGAATCGTCAAAAATGAAAGTGTTATTTCTGTGAGTGCAGATCTTCGGTTGACAGCAAGCAACTACTTGCACAATTTATAATCTTCTGTCTAACTTTTGAACATCATTAAGGTGATAAATTTTGTAAAAAATTAGATTAGCTTGCTAGATAGGGCAACACCAAATAGTTAACTTTTTTCTTAATCTCCTCGTCATGTGTATTAATCCAGATTTTTGAAGGCTGAGCAATAAAACTTTCTCTTGGTGCCCGGAACGTGGAAAATGGCTATCACAGAGTTTAATCCGGCGAGTATGCACATTTGTAAGTAGGATGGTTGAAATAACCTCACACTAGAGTTGCGTTTAGCATGGACTGCATTTAAAAACGCTTCCTGATTATTGATATATGCATGAAGAGTATACGGGAAAAACCGATTGATTTTGCAGAGAAGTTTCCTTAGTAGGCCACTTTGGTGATGATAGCGAGTGATCGCCTAAACTTGTGTAAGGAAACCAGTTCCTACCACAGATATCATAGTTAAAGTAATAGAGTGGTAGATCACGTGACCTCCAACGTTAACGACGGGACGCGCAACGAGCTTGCAGAAGAGCCCCAATGAAACCAGTGTTGTAGGTCACGTGATCTACCACTCTAATACTTCAACTACTATCTCTGTGGTTCCTAGCTACCAAGATTCAGGCGATTGACGATCCCGACGCTTGGACCAGCGAAGAATAAAGAGAGAAACCGGTTTTCTGCCGCCAATGTTCGCCAAGCAGACAATTGCGGGCGTCCGCCTAATAAATCAATCGGTTATTCCCGTGTACTCTTCAATTATGTTCCTGCAAATTAAACCGTTAAAGTTTTTTATTCTTTCCACAACAGGGAGATCCGCGAGCTCCGAGAAGAACTCGGCCATCCCATGAGTGCCTTCCCCCCAACCAGAGGACCCCCACCGAACGACTACCTCCCATCTTCCGCAGTTGGAGCACCCCCTAAGTTCTTCGCTCCATCCTCACTTCTGGAGCACCATTCGAACTCCTCCAGAAGTCTCTTGTACGAAGAGAGCTTGGCTGGATCCAGTTCCAGAAACGGGTACAGGGAGGATGTTACCAGGGGCATGAAGTAAGTAGTTATTGGTTCTTTGCTGGGAACAAAAGTGTGGTAGGGTAGACTGACCAGTGAGTGAACAGGCCCCAGTGAATGAACATTTGGTAAATATAATTTTAAAAAATAAAGATTGAAAATCATTCCACTATATGGATTGGCAACACTGACTTCCTCCCATGTAGTAGGAAGCTATCTGACAAAGGTTGGTTGTCCTGATCATCATTCACCGGCGAACGTGACGTCTTAAGCGTTCATTCACTGGTTAGTCTACCCTATGAAAAGTATTTCTGATGTGCACTTCATACAGTTGCGTTGTTCAGGGCCGGATTTAAAGATTTGCCGCATGTAGGCTACGATTGATTTGCCGCTCCAGTCACAATACTCCCATCCCCTTCCCTTCGAGGAAAGGTAGCTGGTTACACTCTCAAAAATGAATGCTCAAAAACGACGAGATTTTTCTTAATTATGACGATTCCGTTTACTGACAAATGCTCCGAGTTTTCGTTTCCTCAAAGTGAGAAAATTTGAATCATTTTTATGAGGATTTGAATGTCGTCTAATCTAAAGAAATATTTCGTCATTTTTGAGCATGTGAGTACAACAATGATATTCACTTTCCTCAAAATCAAGATACAGAATCGTCAAATCACAATCGTAAAAGTGAGGATTCGCGTTTACTCAAAAGTCACGGGACAGTTTGACGAAACAATCCTCAAAATTAACGAAATGAGGCTTGAGGATTCATGAATCGTCAAAAATGAAAGTGTTATTTCTGAGAGTGTAGCTGCAAATCTGGGTGGTGTGCTTTTTAATATAGATATACACATTAAAATCATCTATGTACCTTTACACACTAAATCGAAAGCGCAATAGGCGACTTTTTTTAAAAATTGTTCCATTTTTCTTTCAAATCCGAAATCCGGGAGGAGGCAGTGACCATGCTTGCTACAAAATATTAGAACTATATATACGTTTACAATTTACTCATTAATGTTAATTATTTGTTTTCTTTCTTTAAAAAAATTGCAACTCTATAATAATTTTTTATTCCGAATACCGCTTTAATTGGTCGTGAAACTCGCCTCCCCAAAAAATTCGCCGATCTGGTCTACAGCCTACTTAGCCTATTTAGAAATCCGGCCCTGGCTTTGTTGCTCCTGTTTGGCGTTCAATTAGAATAATAGAAGGCATTGCATTTTTTTTATAGAAAATATAGTTGGAATACAACGATATTGCCACGTCACAGGTCCAGGGATAAAGTGCTTCAGGAAACTTAATATCCTATGGTGTAAATGTTAGTTTTTGAGGCTTGGGGGCCCAGTGTGTCAACAGTAAAGGAGTTCTTTGGCTTTTATTGGAGAGTAAAACTTGTTCAGAAACTTACTCAATGATACAGAAATCATACCTTCTGGCGATTAATATGCACACTTAAAAGCAATCTACTAGCCTTTGATAATAGCTGCTACAAAACTTATTAGGGCACTAATTGAAAAAATCACTTTTTTTCTTTCCATTACGTTATTCACCAGAATATGCTGGCCACATTATAGCTCTATAGCTGTAGAAAACCAACAAGGTATCGAACGATGAATGGAAGTTCCATTACATCCCATGATATTTCAATACTATCACGGTCCTAACTTCTTTCACGGACTTTTTTTCGTTAGAACCAAATTCATTTTGTTGACGTGTTAGGTTGACTAATTTTGTTGACTTAACAATATTTCACTTGTCGCACCAAAGCGAGTACTTTTACCTCAACAAAATTCGTTTGGTTAAGGTAAGCTTAATATGCTATTGGTTGTTTGTAACTGCAATGTAATGGCATTTGTCAGTAACAACAACAGCAAATCGAAGGATTGAAACAAAATTTTCATTCAAAATGATAGGATCGGGCGTACGTGGCCTACTTCCAAAATCGTCCGACTTATCACCGAGAAGGTTCCCGGCTTGTATCATAGGTTTACTGTAAAAGTATTTATACTGGAGAAAAAATCCCGTTAAAATCATGAACGTCCTCGAGTACACTGGGACCGACGTTCTCGTTAAACATGCGAAAAAACTGCCTAAACATAGAGTCAAAACTGACTAAATTTGTGTTGAATCAACACTCTTAAAACGAACGAGCGATTTTAACTCAGTCTGGTTGAGTTTCACTCCTCCAGTCTGGAAAATGCACTTCTCCTTTTGGAGTGGATCCTTTGTATGTTAAACCTCCAACAGGATCACTCCAAACAGTGATTTTAACTCAGTCTGGAATATATTCACTCCTTTCCAGTGTCGAAAATGCACTTCTCCAACTGGAGTGGAATTCACTCTTTTGTTTTAAGAGTGAACAAACTCATTGGGCAGAACCAGTTAAGCTTTTGTTGAACCAACAAATACATTTGGTAGAAATTACTTAACTTTTGTCGCATCAACAAAATCATTTGGTTCAACTAGCAATATCATTTAGTACTGACCAAAAAAATTTGGCGCTTTATTGACCAAAAAAATTGTTGATTCAACGAAATATTTTTACTGTGTAATTTATACCAAATGTTAAACAGATGCGACCTCTGTCCTTTCAAGCCTATTTGAAGTAGTTACCAAGTTTAAAGATCATCGAACTATCTCCTCATTCTATTTTATGATCCTTTCAGGGGGCATCATCCACCACCCCCAGTGGGTCCTCCTGGTACTAGAATGCACCACTCCCATCATGCACCACCATCGGTAGCGGCTTCTTCTGGGTACTATGCACCGAGTACCATCGTACCGAAACATAGGGAACCACCAGCACCGATATCGCCCCAGAAGATGGTGCATGACAGGATGTCTGCCGATAAGATTGAGTGTGAGTGTCTTATAGGCGCGTTTACATGAGCCATCGAATCCATGGAATGAAGAGTAAACTCTGCAATTTTTCCTTGTGGATTTTCGCAAATGCAGAATCGGAATTGCTGGGTTCATTGGGGGGTTTTGTAAACCTCAATCTCTCAATTTGAGGGCATGTTTCTTCGGGGGGTTTCGTAAGCCCTTCAATAAAGGAGAGTTTGATGGTTCATTCCTTGGATTCCGCCACAGACTATCATTTGGGTTAGAAATCCTGCTCGAGCACTTTTTTCCCTAATGGAGGGTTTGGTATTCCATGGATTCGATGGCTCATGTAAACGCGCCTTATGTGTATTCGGTTATATTGTAATTGGCTTGTTACAGGTGACGTATTACCTTCTAGCTTTTCCTTCGGGAACGGATTGATGCTCTGTTTTCACTTGATTTATTGGCCAATAGGCGCAAGAACAATTTATTTTCATTCAGCATTTTTGTTACCACTCGGGAACTAAAAGATTACCATTGAATATATAGGTACCGTAAGCTTTTAGATAAATTAATCGAAGATAACTAAATTTTAAAAAGATCATATAAATATATCTCAATTTAGATGGCTTGTTCACACAGAGATATTAAGATGGGTAACCAATAAAAAACGCTTTTAAATGCTTTCAGTAAAAAGAGGAAAGCGACGAACAAGATGGCCCATGCGCACATTTGCACGGGACAAATGATTTTAGAATAAAATCATTGAAATAATTGCATGTTTGACATTATTGCACTCAATTAAAGATATATTTAAGAAATCTTTTTAAAATTTTGATTTTCTGTAGAATGGGGGGGGGGAGTCAACGGGGAAATAATATTTAAACATAAGCTACAGTTCGGGGCTCGAAAAAACTCTGAAATTTTACCCGTCTCCGCTTCGTGTTTTCCCGTGTTTTGTGATATTAAAGTTGAGTAGATCATACCCTACACCGATTTCTGCTGACTTATATCACTTACATGAAACTTATATTTTTCAGTTGAGGAGAGCTCAGAGTTCCTGAAACCCATGGACACCGCTCCGCCAACAGTAATGGATACACCCGAACAGAGGACCTTGGAGATGATCAAGACCAAGCATTTCCCCCAGAGCACGGCTGCCACTTTTGCTTACACCAAGGTCTCGTGGACGCTGAGGATCAGGAAAGAGGTCAGTTTAACTCTATTTTGGTAATGGATAACTGGAACTGCCACGCCAACGGTGACGTCAAACGTTGTCTATGTCCCACAATCAACATCGCCTGTCAGCTAATTCGTCCTAATTAGAACAGTCACGCCTTGCTGACTTCACACATACGTCAAACATAGTCGTGTACCAGACAAGCAAACAAACAAACTGGCATCTAATCAATTCCACCTAGATTAGAAGGCCGGAGAACTAAGTGCTTGACGTCAAATTAGTGGACCGATTCTGTGGTTTTGACCAATGATCATTCGTGACTAGATCTTGAATTTGAATTTTTAAGATAAGATGAATCAAGATGCGACGTCATCTTAAGATACGACGTTATTGGTCAACAAATCGAAATTGGTCTACTAGTGTGACGTTGTGTTGCTTAGTTCTTCGGCCTTCCAATCTAGGTGGTTGATCTAATTCGTCCAAATTAAACCAGTCAAGTCTATCGTCATAGTTCATCAAAGATTGTCTTCTACCCAGCAAACAAACCCTGCTCCGCCCCGTTCGAATTATTCATTTTCTATTAAATATTTCAAGTTCACTGCAAAAAAAAAATTCTCAGTCGCGTTTGCTAGCCTCGGTGCTGCATTCTAATGCCTACAATGTGTGCTGTACTTAGCAAGCACATGTGCTTCAGTCACGAGAAAGTTTGAAATCCCGATCGGAAGAAAATGGCACTGACCAAAGTCAGTTCTGGTCACGACGTGTGCTAGCTGGGAAAATTCAACAACGGTGCTGGGAATTGTGTTTGCAGCAGAAACTGCAATCAAATACAGCAGAAATAGATGTGAATAAGAAGCGAATAAACTGCATTTTTACAGAAATGTTTTTCAGTGTTTTTAAAATGTTTTTGAAAACTATCTCTGAAACATTAGTCTCGCAGTTGCTTAGCCATAAATAAAAGAAACTTTTTAAATCGCGTAAAACATTTCACTACACAGCCATTGCAGGTATTAGGAACCTTATTTTTGGGAAAACAACGTGCCAAAATTTTTTAATATTTTAGTAAAGCAATTGATGTCTTTTGCTGTTTGAAAGTAGTTGGCATCAAAAAATAGCCTGAATTTCTAAAGCATGTTCTTCCATGTTTTTCAGGTATTTGCCCCATCCGAGAAGCTGGACAATCCCGTGGCATTACATTTGGTCTTCTGCCAGGTAATTAGGGACGTCGCATCCTCAGCTTGCATACGCATGAACAGGGAGGAGAAGAGGAAACTGCAGCAGCTCATAGGTAAAAAACCAAATACCAAAATCTGTGAAATCAAATTCCAGACTACAATATTTCCATCGTAATCGGCGCTCAGCAGAAAGTTATAGGCACTGTTAAAAGCCACACTCTTTGGAGAGAAAAATCTTAACTGGGTTGCTTTTTTTTTTTTTTTTTAAAGATCAAGTCTTTTGCAGACTGCATATTCCCCCAAACTGAGAGCCATTTTTTGTGGCATCATCTATGTGGCTCTCGCTACCAATTTTGATGCTTAGATTAAAATCAACCAGAGCTCCATGCGGTTGTTAATCAACAGATCAAGCCATTTGCAGACTCTGCATATTCCACCAAACTGAGAGCCATTTTTAGTGGCATCTAAGTGGCTCTTGCTACCAATTTTGACGCTAAGTTTAAAATCAACCTTACCGTATAGTTCCATCAAATGTATACAATTTTTAACAGTGCACTTGAAACTTACGGGCTCCATTCTTGCAGATGGCTATGGTGTGACCTCATCCACCCTCCATTCTAACAATATCAAGATTACTATGAAGAGGAACGTGGTGGATGTGGCCAAGGACTTCCCCAACTACTTCTCAAGGCTGTTCCCGATTTCGGTAAGACATTATAATATGAAGAGTACACGGGAAGAACCACTTGATTTCGAAGAAGGCTTTCCTCAATAGGCCTGTTTGCCAATGATAGCGAGAACTCGTCTAAACTGTTATGAAGAAACCATAGAAAGAAACCGGTTACACGCTTTGTTTTTCTTTCGCGGCAACCCTGATTCACGCTAAAGATCAGTAGACAAGAGTAACACGTTTGTACGGCAAACGAAAAACCGAGAGAAAAACCGATTTCCTGTCGCCAATGTAGGCCAAACATAAACATAAGGTAAGACTACTAAAAAATCAAGTGGTTCTTCCCGCTTACTCTTCATATCACCTCAGTTTGTAATTTAGACCAAAAGAAAGAGTAATGAATAATTCAATTTCAGTTACTCAAATGGTTAATAATAAGACTATCTAGAGTGGCTTCTGAATTAGGAAATTCCATGAGAAATGCGTAAATTCGTATTTTTTCGGTTCTCTCTGAGGGGTCTTATAAATCCATCACTTGAATGTCAGGTTTTCCAGCAACAAACATGGTTTATAAAAATTTAGATTTTTGAATTTAGCTAAATTTAAATTTTTAAAGTTTGAAGGTCTGCTGTGGAAGCTAAGTTTTAAAAAAAAATCAGTTAAAATTTAAATTCAATTCATGTAGTGAAATCAAAATTACACTTCAGCTAATTTGCTTATCCCTCGAATAGAAGGTTAAAAATTTAGTAGTTGCAAAAATTATTGTTTAATATGTGTTAGAATTATTTTATATGATTGGAGAACTAACCAATAACATAAAAAATAATTAAATACCTCTTTCGAACAGTTTTTTCCTAAAGGACTAAAATATTTAGAGTTTCTGTACAAATAACGTATGCTTGTTTTGTTTTTTCCAGGGTGGCCGTAATCTCCCAAATGTACAGCTCTTGGGAGTGTCTCATTCAGGCGTCCGATTGGTCAGGAGGGAGCGTGACGCAATTTGCGATTACCTCAGGGTCCTCGACACCATTAGGTAAGGAAACAGAATAATTGTTGTGTAAATAAAAAATTTCTGTGTTTATTTACATCATTGACTGCATCCCAGGTGTACAGTAAAACTTATATAAGGAAAAATTTATGACTTCAAAATATGACTTGGTGTAGTCGGTTTATTCATGCTATTAAAGATGTCGTCGGTTTGGCATGGTCAGTTAAGAGGGATTAACAGTCCTATAGAGCTAATGTATTAGTTTTGGAATCGGAACTTCCGCAGAAGTATTGCTTTGTCATGTTAGCCCTTTTCCCCCAGGTATGGGAATCAACATATCATCGAAATGAAACAAATTCGAAGCGAAAATGTTATTTTGTTATTTAATTATATATTTTTGAAGTTTTAAAATGCCAAAAATATATATAGCAGATGGTGACACTGTTATAAAACTCAATAAATTAATAATTAAATAACCAGATGTTATTTTCTTTTCAATTTTGTTTTAAATTGATGTTATGATGATTCCCATACCTGGTGAAAATGGGATAACATGACAAAGGCATTCGTTTGTAAAAGTTGTGATTTCAGAACTAATGCGTTAGCTTTAAGGGGCAGACAGTCCCTCCTATGATACCTTTCCACTCTCTAATGATACCTTTTGGGGTTCTGTCCTTGTCTTAGACATTCTATAAACATATAAATATGGGTACATATTTATATGGTTTAAAAAAATTCACCATTAAATAAAGGAAAACCCATGTCCGCCAATAAGTAACGGGTGATGTATGGGACTGGTGGTTGCACGTTATCTCTGCTTTTGGTCTTAAGTCCTGACGCCGTGTACGATGTCGCGATAATTTTGCATTGGATGTCATCTCAGATGTCAGCCTCGTCACTTCACCGCGGTTCTAAAATACGAGATCGGTCGCCGATGGCTATTGTGTAGCTCTGGTGCATTGATGATTCAACCCAAATGCAAGCCACACTAAGAATTCATTCGAAATTTGCCTTCCTGGTCTGGTCACTTAACCGTGGATCTGAATCACAAGACATCGCCAATTGTCCTCGTGTTGCTCCATTGCGATATTAATTCAACCAAACAAACAATAGCTGATTTAGAGATGAAAACTAGTAATTATTTATTAGTAAATTTACTTTCTTAATAAATTTTTGGATATATCAAGAATAAAGAACTTTATTACTTATTATTACAATTATAAATGTTCAATTACGTACTTGTTTTTCTATGAAATGTTTCGATCGTAAACTATTTTCAATATCCGTGTCTTATCTACTTTCTCTTGTCATAAAATAATAAATTCAAGTGGAACAGTTGTCAAAGTTATTGCCGTTTATGTCATACTTTTAAGTATTATCAAAATGTAAACATTTCATTTCGGAAAACATTTTCTTGTGTTGTGCGTGGTTCATCAGAAAAATTCGCGTTTTTCAAGATCGTATCTGTAAAGGTGTTGTTTTCTAAATTCAATTCTATTTCAACGAAAGAGGCCGACGAATAACTATAAAATCATTGAATTGTTTAGGTAAGCTTTTTTTTTTTTTTTTTTCGAAATATATTTTATTGCCTTCTCGGTAAAGCAATGTGTGTTCTTATCGCTATAAGCGCCTAAGAGGGACTGTCAGTCTCATAGAGCTATTAATTCATTAGTTCTGAAATCACAACTTTTGCAAAAGGATTTATTTGCCATGTTATTCAATTTTCACCAGGTTTAGGAATAATCATAGCATCAATTTAAAACAAAATCGAAAAGAAAATGGCATCCGGTATTTATTAATGGATAAAGTTTTATAATAGGGTCGCCATCTGCTGTATATTTTTGGCATTTTAAAACTTCAAAAGTTTATAATTAAATAACTCGATAACATTTTCATTTTAAATTTTCTTCATTTCGGTGTTATGTTGATTCCCATACCTGAGGGAAAAGGGCTAACATGGCAAAGCAATACTTCCGCGGGAGTTGTGAATCTAAAACTGATGCATTAGCTCTATGGGACTGACTTATCCCTCATAATGAACCCATACGATGGGTCTTTTAACCTAAGATGAAAATCAGTTATGCTTTTTTAATTTTTTTTACGGTATTAATAATGCTTCAACGTTATTGTGAGTAAAGGTTTGTCATTATTGGCCCCACCAGTTACGATCGTAACTCAAAAACAAGAACTAACTTATGATTTTTAACTTAATATTAGTGTTTAACAAGTTGAAATCATTCAGAATTGGGTACACTCTTAAAACGAACGAGCAATTTTAACTCAGTCCGATTTAATTTTCACTCCTCTAGTGTCGAAAATGCACTTCCCCTATTGGAGTGGATACTTTATTTGTTAAACCTCCGACAGGATCACTTCAAACGAGTGATTTTAACTCAGTCTGAGTTAATATTCGCCCCTTTCCAGATTCGAAAATGCACTTCTTCTACAGGAGTGGATTTCACCCTTTTGTTTTAAGAGTGTACTATCATCTCAGTCTCAGCAATTTTGTTGTCCAGGGTTATTTCCCAATAAAAATTTATTGTTAAGAACGGGATTTTAACTCGTATCTTTTGCTTTTCAGTTTTGAAGATATAGCCGAAGTGAGCGTCCCCAGGAGCAGCACTCTCCAGATTCTGCTCCGAAACGGAGGTTGGATGACTCTCTACTCGCACAAGGTGAGTCCTTTGTTAAACAACGTATAAAATTATTCAAAAACAAATACAAAAATTGTCGACCAACACGGCAAGGCCCAGCAAGGTTGGTCCAAAATATATCCAATTCCTTACCAGTTTAAAATAGCTTTCAAGATTCTTCTTAAAATCTGCCACTCTCTTCGAATTCACAGCATACTCTGGTAAAACATTCCACTCATTGACGACTCTACTGTAAAAATAATGTTTTCTTACCTCCCTTCTAAAACATGATTTATTCAATTTCTGATCATGTCCTCTGGTCCGGCTATTGAAGGTAAAACCTAAACCTTCGATGTCATGATGTTTTATGAATTTGACTAACTGAATAAAATCCCTCCCTGTTCTCCTATTTTCCAGGGAATGATTATTTATATAGATGTTCAGAATCGTTTTGATAGGTAAAGCTACGTAAATAAAAACTAATAACTTTGGATTAGATTAACCTGCTTGTGTGTGTTGTTTTTATTTGGAAACACATTTAAATCCACTTTGTGACTTCAGAATATTGTTGATATTTGAAAACTTTGGTCATATGTCAATTTGGTAGTTGTATTGATGTTTTAAAGTGAAAAAGAACTATTTAAAGAAAATTATGTTAAACACAAATAAAATGTAAATTTTTTCTCAAATTTAATGCATCGTCGTCACTTGTAAGTCTATGTCGATGCCACTGTTGTAAAAATCTTTTTAAAAAATAAGTTCCCGTGTACAGATAATTTTTAAAATTTATTTCTCCAGCTTTGTGTTCTCATCAAAGATCGAAAAAAATCTTTTAAATACCAAAATATATATCATGCATTAGAGGATTAACATGAAGAAATTGTGTTTTTTTTCCGGAATGCTATACATCTACTAAAAGTTCAGTAATCACTCTAGTTTTCTCAAATTTTTTTATATGTTGTGTTATAGTTCCATTTCAAAAACGCGAAGACTCTACTTACA
This sequence comes from Hylyphantes graminicola, assembly GCA_023701765.1. Classification (NCBI taxonomy): domain Eukaryota; kingdom Metazoa; phylum Arthropoda; class Arachnida; order Araneae; family Linyphiidae; genus Hylyphantes; species Hylyphantes graminicola. The sequence continues at coordinate 49,078,801 of CM043120.1, forward strand.
ACTTACTTTACAACTACTTACACTTATCTAAATAGTTGAGGATTACAGATTTTATGTCTACTATTATAGTATACTTACATACATTTCATTTTTGAAATTTTAGGCTGAAAAGATCCGGAACATGGTGGAACGTTATTGTGTGGAAGCCGCTCAGGTAAATAAATACCTGCTTTACAAGTCAATTACTCATATTCAATTTTAAAAAATGCTAAAAATAGTGTATGGAAATGAACTTATGTTTTGTTTTACTTGAAGGGTGGCCACGAATACGTCAGAGCTGTCGCCGATTACGTCACGCGAGAAGCCACTTTGCTCAGTTTTAGAGAAAACGATATCATCAGGGTGGTGAAGAACAGGAATCTTCATCTAGATAAAGGTATGTTATTTTTTATTGTTGTAGAATTCTAAATGGCTTAAGCCTCGGTTTCCTCGGAGTCCGTCAACAGATTTAAGCAGTCGGACAAGTGCGGTGAATGACGTCATACAAACTACTGACATTGATTACGCTAGAGTCGGTTCCTCGGGAGCTTTGCCGGACAGCTCAAACGACCGCCAGATTGCGTTGCTGTTGAGAGCGTTGGGGAAATCCTGATGACAACGCTTTTTGCTGTTGTCTGTTGTGTGGTGTGCTTGCCAAAAATTAAGAATTTGAGGAAATGACGGAAGGCGAGGGTTGTTTTAAGCTTGCCGAGGAAGAAATGCTAATTGATTTTGTGAGAAATCACGAAGAACCTAAATTTTCCATTTTTGACATGCAAAGACGGAAATCAAAAAACGTCATAGTTGAGTTGAGTGAGTTCGCTAGGTTTCCAGTTTCGTGTCAACGTAACGTTCCGATGAAGCGGTGGCCGGTAGAGTGACGTCATCCACGTATAATAGCGGTCGAATTTTTCTGGTGACAGACTCCGAGGAAACCAAAGCTTTAAAGACTTCATGCATGAGGAGATGTTGTGTGATATTTTCTTGTTCAATATCCTATTTCAGTTTGCCTTATTGGTCCTAGTCGCTCAATGTTGACTTATTATTAGGGTTCAACACAGCAAAAGAAATTTGATGGTCCAAATCTGTAACTTTCAGACATATTAAGTGAAAAACTTTCTAACCGAATTCCGAATGTGTATTTAGAGAATTTTTTTATATTTTTTTTTTACTTTTTTATTCAAATGAGCAGAAAATAAAATCGATTTTAATAATTAGGTGGCAAAATAGTTGCCCTTGTCTTTCATTTGGGCGACATTATTCACAATATCATCCCTTAAATCAATGGCTACAAATGTCGCCATGCTAGCGACGACCCTACTTATTATGATATATAGGGGAGAGTGTTGTACTTTGGGACAATTTTTACATTTTAATTTTTTTCTTCGATAATTACAGTCAAAATAAAAATTTAAAAGCAGCATTTCAACGCACCAATATATTCCTCTATAATATATTTTTTAAAATTCCGGCAGCTTGAAATTAAAAAATTGCCACTCATTTATAGTAGAGAGGATAAACTGTCCCAAGGTACAATATGATGTTGTACCTTGGGACATACTTTAAAATTCAGTCAATAGTCATACACTTGAACTAATTTGTGTCAGGAAACAAACTTTATTGTTTTTTCAAGGAAATACACAAATAAAATTTCATAATTCAAGAATAATTTAAATTATACAGCAAAAATTGCAAATATAAATTATTTAACATTATATGATGATACAATATGCTTTACTGTCCCAAGGTACAACACACTACATGGTTTCAATAAAAGCAAGATAGTGGCCAATCTAAATGCATTATTATTTTCTCATAACCAAAATACTTTAAAATCTTCTCTTTTATGAAGAAAATAAAATTCAGTTGACTTTTTGCAAATGAACAAAGGTAAAAAAATATATTAGAATGAGAAAAATATTTACTTTGGGGTAATGAAATATTACTTTTTGTCACCAATTCATCAATTCAATGATGCTAGTGTTAAGTTTTATTTTGATGATGTCTGTTGGTTAAGGCTACTTTATAAATAAACAATGTATGAATATTGCCAATAGATTCTTAGAAATTGTCAGTGTCCCAAGGTACAAGCGTCCCAAGGTACAACACTCTCCCCTACATGACAATCCGTAGTTGGTGAACGCTTCCCTTCAACATCATCGAAGAAATGTAGTTCCAATTTAATGCTTTTTTAAGGAAAACTATCCATTCTATAAAAAAAGTCGACCTTCTTTGTCCGCTCGTTTAAATGTCTATCAATTGACTTGATAAATGAAAGCAAATGGCAATCTATTGTGTTTACAATTATAACAACATTGGTGAACGTGAGTTACCACACAGCAAGGAAGTCACGACGTTACGTTAATATAACCAATATCTGATGATTGTAGGAAACACGAGTACAACTTAATCATAAGAGGTTTTTTTTATTACAGTAATATTGGCCATATACAAATGTTTTCGGCCACTAAGATGAAAATATCGCCATCGGTTTGTCGTTCAAAATAACGAGGTATTGTTACTTGTCTTTTTTATCGAAAAATAATAAGACAACTGCTATGGTTAGGGTTAGGACGATTCTGAATTCGGTTTACTAATAGCACAAAACTATACAAAAGCGGTTGAAATAAGCCTTTCATGAGTAACTGACTATCCTGATTTCAAAAACTAAAATATATTTATAGAAATATCTATATATGCTTTTTTACTTTAGAAATCTTTTATATGGTAAAATGTTTTGTCTTCTTAAAAGTATATTAAGTGCTCCGTCTAAATTAGAATAGATCATACTAGACTTTTCTTTCGAAATTCTTTATTGAGCTAAAAAAATCGAAACACAATTTAGGGCATAGTTTTAAAAAGTCATAAATATTTCCGTTTTAAATCAATTGCCTGAAACTTAAAATATAATTATATCAAACAAAAGCTAAATTATTATTTCCAAATCCAAGTTTTTAGTGCTGCCATCTAACATGATTTGAGAAAACTATATTGTGACCCCACAAACTGAGTTACCTGATTTTCCAGTGTCGTCGTAAGTTATACTAGATTTGAATTTTGGCCTTCAACGCTACTATATAGTTTTTCTCAATTTTTAGAGGACTAACTTTTCTAGTTTATTAAGAAAAGCGAGTTTGGGATTCACTTATAATTTTCTTGAGGAGTTAACATTTGAAGAGGGATTTTTAATTTTCAGCTAATCGTACTTAATTATATTTTACTAGTTAAGAAGCATTTTACAATAAATTTTATTTTAACCCTTTCAGTCCCAATGAAAATTTGGGGTCATCACTTTAGAAATTTTTTTCGGATCGTCTATAGCCATTTATGGTTTCAAAGAGCACACCATTCGATTCTTCAAACTTGTTTCTATTAGAAAATATTTTTTAGTAATAACAATAGATGTCAGCCCTATTATTTTCTTTAAAATTACGATTAGAAACATGGTGATGCAAAATGGCATCACTTTGACTGAAAGGGTTAAAAACGCTCAATAAGAAAGTTTGTTACAAAAAAAACCATGTTAATGGGTTTTGGAAGCCCTAAAATTTTCTGCATTGATGGAAATGTGGGTATATGCGAGGGGCCGCGTACAAAAATACCTTGCGTCCTCTCACTCCTGTTACCCCTAAAATCCATCTCTCACTTTTTTTGTTTATTGAGCTGTTTTCTACTTTTAACAAAAGAATCCAAAAATAATTTTAACCTTTTTTTGCCTGTTGGGTTGTTCTTGTTCAAACAACTAACAGTTTCAGATGGTTATAGCAACAACTCTAATGCAACGTAACTATACAAACTTCTCTTCCTACGAATTAATATTTATATTAATTATGATATTTATTAAAAGGACTTGGTACTTGCACTTTTTTTTGTTTAAATCGACGTTTGCATAAATATATTTTAAATAAATAGGTGTAAAATTATCTGAAGCAATACTTTTTTTTTTATGTAAAGCCCTTTTCTGCAAAATTTCGACGCTTATTTTAAAATCCTTCTTCGAGCTCAGAATTAATATTTTCTCAGTAAATTTTTTGTTAAGCAGAATTGATACTTTCTTAATAACTTTAGGGATCAAATGTTTGATACGAGACATAGTTTGGAAAACACATATTAGTGGGTAAACACACATATTTAATTTTAATATAAAATAATATTCATACTTTTTATAATGCTAAGAAACCTATCAAATAAACTCTACTATTCCATCTCTAATTCCATTCAAGATACTCTCTGTTCAAGTATGTTTCTCTGTTCAAGTGTTCAAGATACTCTACTTGCGTAAAATATTAAAACAAATTAAAAAAGAACCATAAGTAAATTAATAGCTAATCTGAAACCTTCCATATTTCGTTAATAAACCAAGAGAAATCTTTTGTATTAATGTTTAAAGTAATCATTTAAATATAAAATGAATGCTTAAATATCGAATCATGACATTTCAAGAAGCAAATTTTAAAAACTCTTTTAACTCGACCATTTTTTCAAGAAAAATTATAAAAAGGGGAATATACACTCTTAAAACAAACGAGCGATTTTAACTCAATATGAGTTAATTTTCACTCCTCTCCAGTGTCGAAAATACGCTGTCTCTATAGGAGTAGATTTTACTCCTTTGTTTTGTTAAACCTCCGACAGGATCTCACCACATTCCCTACGCTTTGAAATTGGAACTGCGGACAAGTGGCGCAGATAACAGAGCTTTCAAACAATGAAAATTCAAGCTATTTAAAAATACAAAATTAGGTGTTGTAAAGAGTTCATTCGTACACACCTAAAACAAACGAGTGATTTTAAATATCAGTCTGAGTTAATTTTCACTCCTTTCCAGTGTCGAAAATGCACTTATCCTAATAGGAGTGGATTTCACTCTTTTGTTTTAAGAGTGTAGAGTAGGATAGTTGACACACAACATTCCTAAAACACATTGTCATACACGTTGAAATACACCAGTCTGCCCATTCCACAACGTCTGGGCATTGATCAAAAATATTTCCATGAGATAATAAAAGTAATAAATAAGTAAGTGAGATCAATTTTGTGTCTGTAATAATGCAGATCGTAGAAGCAGTCTGGTGTGTCTATCGGCAGACCCCGGTCCAAAGTCAATATTCAGCGATGTGTCATACATTTATTGTTCAAGAAATCCTTAATAACAATCAGTGTTTAAATCTCCAAAAACATATTTATTTCTAAAAATAAGCTACAAATAGGATTTAAATATCAATCTTATAGTTAATCTTTGAGCATTTTTCGTGTATAATATTTATAATTTAACACGTAAAGGGCCTATATCCTATTCATTTACATTGGACTTCGATCCTCTTCTATAAGATGTTACAGATTTATGCTTTAAGAGCGATCTAGTGTTTTGATATACGATTTCCGAGCGCGTCTGTTCAAATAAAGAAACAACGCAATCTTAACTTCGTTGTACGTAGAGCGGACAGCTGAGATGCATTCTGCCGCGGACAGGTAACTGCAGAAACCACAGCAATGAATTGGATCGTTTTTGCTATGATATTATTAGTTACTAGGGGGCAAAGCCCCCTGCTCGCTACCGCTCGCTAACCCCCGAGGATTGCTACGCAATTCCTCTTTGTTTGCTCCGCAAACAAACATGCAAGACTAAGATATTTTAGTTAAAAGGTCCCGACCAGCGGGGAGAGTGCGCAAGACGAAAAAGGGAAGATGCATAAGCTTCGGCTGTTTTTACGATGCGTTGCCGGAAACTCAAGACCGATGCAAACAGTTGGAAAAAAAGCTAGTTTGCGCGGGACTGCTCCAGGGCATCACGTACACTCTTAAAACAAAGGAGTGAAATCCACTCCAATCCAAAAGGAGTGAATATTAACTCAGACTGAATTAAAATCACTTGTTTGGAGTGATCCTGTAAGAGGTTTAACACACAAAGTATCCACTCCTTTCGGAAAAGTGCATTTTCCAGACTGGAGGAGTGACATTAACTCAGACTGAGTTAAAATCGCTCGTTCGTTTTAAGAGTGTAGCTCTAGCGCTAAGCAAAGATCTCTACCAAAGCCACTGGGCGCGACCTGAAGCAGCCTCGGCACAAAACAAGCACACCGCTACACTTACTTTCAGTGTTTCTGATTGGCTAAAGCCGCGTAACACATGTGGCTTTCAAGCGTCCGACAATTACAATTTTATATTATAAAGAGAAATTTTCTTCAACCTATATTTAAAAAAATAAAATTTATAAATGCAGTTTTTTAATAGATTAACCATACTTATCCAACAATAGCTATTCAATTACTAAACTTCTGGACCACTCACCGTTACTCTATGACCCGTTTCACCACAAGGCCGTATTTTAATCTCTTAATCTAACAAAGCTTCCTGAGCATCCACTCCTAAAGCCTAATAACGGAACTAGCCATTAAAGGTAAATAAATTCATTTCCACTCATGACAATTCCTATTAAGGCAACGTACACACAAAAAACGGGACATGTTTGAGGATTTTTCGATTCCAATTGGAGCGAAAGGATTTCGCTTGCCTCATTTAGTAGATATTATATGTGTAATCTGTTGGTTTCGAGTGCAAAAAAGGGTTAATGAGAAGGTTATAAAGTTTAAAAGTAGCATTTAAATATATTCTTAACCCTTGAAGTCCCAGTGATGACATTTGGCATCATCATGTTCCTGATCATAATTAGAAAATAATAATAGGGCTAACATCTATTGGGATTAATAAAAACTATTTTCGAATGGAAAAAAGCTTGAAGAATCAAATGATGTGCTTTTTGATATCAGAAATGGCTATAGACGCGATCGAAAAAAAAAATTCTAAAATGGTGATGCCAAACTGTCATTGGGACTGAAGTGATTAATAAGTTAGTTTTAGCAAAGAATGAAGATCTAACTAACTCACTTATCAATGCTCAGTAAAAATATTGCTGGTACAGATTCCAAATATTAGAAACTTATTTCTTTTAATAAGAGATTTTTTGAAATTTGAAAAAAAAAAAACGGGTGGACAAAACGTTTGTCGATTTCTCCATTGGATTATTATTGTGCAGGCATTGGATAGTACTCTTGTGAAATAGCATTGTGCTTTGGAATAGTATTATTGTACGTTTCGGATTTAATGTCAAAATGAGATGAATTTACGTTTTTAATAACATACAAGTCACCGTTCTATAGGGTACAACCCTTGAAACGCGCCGGACATATTAAGTTCGTTTTTCTATAAACATATTTTGAACCAATCGACGTTTACTAGTTTTGATTTGAATTTCGTTATGCCCAAAGACATCCGTAATTAGCTTTAATTAACACTCTTTCCTAAAATAGGTAAAGAACAAAAAATAATTAAACCCAATTTAACGAGTTTAACGTCTATCCATCTGGGTCAAATAGTTTAAGATATCAAAAAATCTTCAACACTTAAGCCCCCAAGCTCTTGGAACTTGAAATTTGTGTTATTTATTAAGAACGGTTATTTTCAAACGACTTTTGTACGCTAAACCTGCTTCGATATGGTTTATATCTTAAAACAAAAAATACAAATTATTTTATACTTATTTTAAATTAACGACACTTCGAATTGTTCGAAATTTCAAATTGTTCTATCTCATACTAAGTTACTAAAAATAAATGTTGTTTATAATCGTTGTTCTGGTTTAAGATAAATTTTAGTAGAACAGTAAACAGAATTTGGCTTCTAAACTTTCCGCCCAATAGTTTTAGTATCGATAAAACAAGTAAATTGAAATGAAGAATTAAAATTATTGTAAATTTATGTACCAATTGCATATAAAATGGATTGAAATAGAATGTAGAACTGTAGAAGAAAATAAGAAAAACACTGAAGTGATAGAAAATATAAGAAATCTCAAATATTTAAATATAGGCATGTACATGTTACATAGTTAACGATGACCTAGTGATGAGAAGAACATTCCGTTTAGGTAAGTTTGTTTGTTCGAATCCCACCTATGGTACGATGCCGGTCTACTTGGTCCTCAAATCCGCAAAAAAACTTGACGCTAAGGAAAGTTTTTTTTTTAACAATTGAACCCTGTTCATTTCCAGAGACAACTTGTACGAACTGTGAACAGATTATAATTTATAAAAATAACAACACTTTTTTTAAATACTTATTTTTCTCTTCAACATCTTTACTCCCAACGGCACTAACAACCAAAATACATCATTCTTTCGACACCAATTGTTACCGCCAAAACTGGACTTGCAATTTCTTCGATGGGGAAAGTTCACAAGTTCAGCCTTGACATTGGGGCACATTGCTAGAGATTCATGGAAAATTGGTGATGTACCAAGGCTATTATGGTTTGATACCGTCACGACGTATATTTTGTTTGGCTATTGGTCTTGAGTTTTAGGTATTGATGAGTTTGAGGTATTGGTGATGAGTTTTGAGTATTGGTGATACCATGTGCGATGCTCGGTATTTCGCTTGTCAATCCGTGTGTATTTGCTATTCTAGAAAGAGGAATACCGTGTATTATGAACGTTTGTTATCAAAAGGTAGTACATTTCATTTGATATATTAGTTTTAAGCATTTGAGATGAATTTAATGTATTGGTGCAAATATAGTTTTTGATGATACAGTAACGATATAGATTTTGTTTGATAGATTTATATTATATATTTTGTTGACAATATAGATTTAGTTTGATACCGTCACGACGTATATTTTGTTTGGCTATTGGTTGAGTTTTAGGTATTGGTGATGAGTTTGAGGTATTGGTGATGAGTTTGAGGTATTGGTGATGAGTTTTGAGTATTAGTGATACCATGTGCGATGCTCGATATTTTGCTTGTCAATCCGTGTGTATTTGCTATTCTAGAAAGAGGAATATCGTGTATTATGAGCGTTTGTTATCAAAAGGTAGTACATTTTATTTGATATATTACTTTTAAGCATTTGAGATGAACGGTTTTTTTTTTTTTTTGCTATTTGTCATGAGTTTGAGGTATTGACGAGTTTGAGGTGTTGGTGATGAGTCTGAGGTATTGATGAGTTTGAGGTGTTGGTGATGAGTTTGAGGTATTGATGAGTTTGAGGTATTAGTGATACCATGTGCGATTCTCGGTATTTTGCTTGTGAATCCGTGTGTATTTACTATTCTAGAAAGAGGAATTTCTTGTATTATGAACGTTTGTTTTCAAATAGTAGTACATTTCTTCTTCAAAGGTAGTACAACTTCACTTTTCTCTGACATGCTTATGTCTTGTCGAGTTTTCGGCTGTCTTGTTTATGTCCAAAGAATCTATCAAAACTTAAAATTGGTGAAGTGTTAAAATCGACAATTTATTTTCATGAGCTAAATTGTTCTTTTAAAACTAGCAGACTATAAATTGATTGCTTTAACAAGGGTTGTTGTTGCATTAATAGTATTTTCATTTCCGAATTTTGTCCGAAGGAAAATAAGTTTTCGCAAATTAATAGATTTATCCTATTCCTATTCGTAATAGGTGCATCATTCCTCTATTTTTCCTCTATTTAATTTTCACTTAAAAACATTGTGCTTAAAATATTGTCCTAACTTCTATATTTTTTATTGAAACTTCCAATCGGAAAATATTTTGACACAGAGAATCCGTAAGAAGAGTTAATACATCCTGGAACAATATGACGCATATCCGGTCTGACTTGTATTCATCGGACCCTCGCCCTATTAAAATTTCGTTACGGTTGGTGGAGCACTAATAAGCCGGCCATTAAAATGAACTAATAGATATTATACTAGAGAAAATCATTATAATTTTTTCGTTTTAAATGTTCATTGAAAGAACATTAAAATTAAAATTCTAATTGTATTCACGAGGCTAGGAGGCCCAGTCGGTTAGGCTTTCGCCTAGCATGCGAAAGGTCTCAGGTTCGGGTACGGTCATTGCCAAAATAACTACCGACCTATAAACGGCCCGTGCAGCCAAAAAGGTCCAATGAATAATACCCCATCATGGGGTATTATTCATTGCACTTCATCTACATGGGGTCCCCATGTAGATGAAGTGCACGTTAAATATCCTTCAAAGTCCCAACGCTGCGTACGATGTCGCCCTTAACGGTTGCGTTGGGTGCCTACTCAATTTTCGGCACGTTACTTGACTGTGGTTCTAAACAACGACGTCCGTCGCCAATAGTCGTCATGTAGCTCTAGTGCGACGATAATTCAAAACTGACATAACAGGCCTTATGGTAGATCAGGCCCTGTTTACGATTAAATAACGATGATGAAAATAGTGCTTTAATTTTTTTAGGTCTTATTTTATTTCGTCTAAAAAATGTCATTTAGGAACCAAGTAGAGACACGCAATTTCATCTGCCAAAAAGACCAACTGTTCCAAATTTTAAAAAATTACAACATATCAGTTAAATTTCAAACGTCCCAACATAAATAACACATCGAATTATAAGATCACCTCTCAAAGTCGATCTGATCTAACAATGTCAGAAAGATCTTGGGAAAAATATCATGCAACATTGTGCACTAATTGGAATTTACAAAACGCCTGATTTCTACCTGGGATAGTCCTTGCAACCGGCCTTCAAATGAGGTTACTTGAAAAGTTCCTTAGAGCAATTAAATTTGGGTATTCCTTACGCTGTATTACGTGCCGTGCATCATGTACTACGTCATAATTTCTTATAGCGACGTCATCGATGTTGATTCTATATTTACCTTGAGTGACTTGTTCAAGGTTTATTTATATTGACGTTTCTCTGACGATCATAATAAAAAGAAAAGTCATAGATTGCTATAAATAGTCTTGTTCGTGTCACTTAAAATATATAACTTATGGTCACTACTTTAATGCAAATCTACTTTAAATTTAACTATAAAAAAAATTTCTGTTACGGTAATTTAACGTTCTATAGCCGTATAACTTTCGTCTATAGTTAATAATAATAGAAGAATATGATTAAATTTCTAACAAATAAACCAATTTTATCAACAACAAAAAGTTGTTTAACCCTTTCAGTCCCAGTGATGCCATTTGGCATCATCACTTTCAATATTTTTTTCAAATTTTTTTATGTCCCGTTATGACATCTAAACACACATCATTCGATTCTTCACACTTTGTTCTATCAGACAATATTTTACATTAATCTCAATAGAAGTCAGATCAACTATTTTTTTTAATTTAGAAAATAGTCAACAAGCGTTTCTCCTGATTTTTGATAAGTTCACTTCAGTTCCACATATTTAAAACACAATTTAAACTATTTCGGTTAAAATAATTAGTTTTTTTTTAATAATATGGTCAGATACCTTAAAATATATAACTCAAAGTGTTTTTAGGTAATGTATATTTTTTTATTTTGTTGTTTCCCACAGTTAAAAAATTTTGGCATTGTTTCAAAAACCATATAAAAAATTTAAAGGAATTTTTTTTTGTTATGGAATTCGTATATTTGACCTAAAATAAGCTTATTTTGTGAATATCAGATGCTTCTGTAGTGTAGTAAATTTTTGGGACTGAAAGGGTTAAGCCCTTAAGTCCCAGTGGTGCCATTTGGCATCGTCGTGTTTCGGATCATAATTTTTTAAAAAAATAGTAGTACTGACATCTATTGGGATTATTGAAAAATGTTTTTCAATAGAAAAAAGATTGAAGAATCGATTGATATGATTTTTTATATCATAAATGGCTATGGACGATCAGAATTGAATTATAAAATGATGATGCTAAATTGTCTATAAAATGATAATGCTAAATTGTCTTGGTACTGAAGGGGTTAAGCTGTATGCTGGAGCCTTATAAACCTATTTTTTAAAAGTATAGGTAATGGCTGTTTTGTTTAATTTCCAGAGATTCATCTTTTACTTTTGTTTCTTTGATTTTGGTGGCAAGGTACTTGCTCTCCAATTAATATACTTATACTAAACTTCCAGCGTATTTGTGCTTCACTCTTCGCACTAATTAACAATTCATGCTACTTAAACATTATTTAGTAGTTTCAAAAATTTAGTATGCCTCTATTGAACTGTTTAGTTGCAAAATTCACATTCTCCAAAGCATACACTCTTAAAACAAAAGAGTGAAATCCACTCCAGTTGGAGAAGTGCATTTTCGACACCCTAAAGGCATGCATATTTTCTCAGACTGAGTTAAAATCACTCGTTTGGAGTGATCCTGTCGGAGGTTTAACACACAAAGGATCCACTCCAAAAGGAGAAGTGCATTTTTCAGTCTGGAGGAGTGAAATCCACTCAGACTGAGGTAAATTGGGAGTGTTTGTTTTAAGAGTGTAACTAAGGTATAGTGTCCGGCCCGTTCATTGGCGACTGCGCCCAATCCAATTTACCATCATCAAATATAGCCAATGGACGATCCGGACTACATACCTTAGTTGTACTTTAGCGAATGTGCGTTTTGCAACAACTAGAACCATGCATTGTTTAATTTCAATGTCGACACATTTCGCTTTATAGTCGAAGATTCTTTTATTAATGAGATGTCACCACACTTCTTTGCTAAGTGAATTCAATTCTTTGATACATAGAAGCCTTTTCTTTCCACGTTTCTATTTAAATTTACAACCATATCATCCACCAAACTGAATCGGTGTTAAATTTTTATTTTTAATTTTTCTTTGCAACTCTGTTGACCGTGAAATAGATACTTTAAGATTTAGAGAAGTAATTGAATTTTTTAAAAATTACATTGCTCGTTGCTTCTTTGTTTTTGTTGATGTAGAATAATACAAGAAAGCTTAGAAAAGAGATAGTGATATCATCAAAAAAAAACTTCTAGTTTTTCTATTAAAATACAGTATTTTTCAAAATTGTAAAAATTTTAAGTCATACATTTAGCGCTACATAAGAATCAGAATATTTCATCAATTATTTTTTCTTCTTAAGTTTACTTGTCTCCTTTTTTATAACACCTAAATGAGTACAAAACATTTAGACCATAAATTAATTGATTCTTTTTCATGCACTTACACTCTTAAAACAAACGAGTGATTTTGACTCAGTCTGACTTAATTTTCACTCCTTTCCAGTGTCGAAAATGTTCTTCCCTATAGGAGTGGATTTCACTTTTGTTTTGTTAAACCTCCGACATGATCTCCACCACAGTCCCCTACGCTTTGAAATTTTAACTCAGTCTGAGTTAATTTTCAATCCTTTCCAGTGTCGAAAATGCAATTCTCCTATAGAAGTAGATTTCACTGTTTGTTTTACGAGTGTAGCTCTCTAGATAAACCATTCACAATGATTGGCAGGGAAATTACTTACTATACTAAAATAAGCTTTCTGCTTATGATTATCCAAGTACACTCTTAAAACGAACGAGCGATTTTAACTCAGTCTGAGTCATTTTCACTCCTCCAGTCTGGAAAATGCACTTCTCCTCTTGGAGTGGATCCTTTGTGTGTTAAACCTCCGACAGGATCACTCCAAACGAGTGATTTTAACTCAGTCTGATTAAATATTCACTCCTTTCCAGTGTCGAAAATGCACTTCTCCTACTGGAGGGGATTTCACTCGTTTGTTTTAAGAGTGTCAGCAAAATATAAAACAAATGAATTTCATAATCCTGCGTAATTTATGCAAGACAAATTAAATTAAGCGAAAAACTAATTTGAAAAACCGAATGTTTTTATTCGGATATGAAGGTGTAAATGGTATTCACATAGTCGTCATTAATGGGTTAATATATGAAATATATATCATTGAAAGGATTTGCTCTGTCAATTGATGTAGCGCTTCTTCAAATATTGCCCATGAAAGTTATTTCAACATGTCACTAGGTATAATAAAAGTATTCCACCACAATGCGGGCTTTGACCTTAACATATCTTTAATAAAAATCATTGATATTTTCCTTTATGAGAAAATATGAATGTTAAATATGGCCAAAGTGTTCTAACTTACATTTCCAGTGTTCGAAAATTAGGGGGTTTTTTTTCCAGAGTCCATGTGACATTTAAAAAAAAAACATTGTTGTATCGCATACTGTTTGGGAATCTTTATAAACTGTTTAGTTTCTACAAATAATCCTTTGTGGGTTTGTCAAAAAAAAATCTGAGATGGTTTCGAAATGACTATATTTTTTCCTCTCCTCATTACATTGGTTAATCCAACACCTTATGTAAAAAAGGCTGACTGGTTACCATTTTAAGTCACCCATTGCAATTCTTGCATTACCTTATGTTTTATGTTAGGTAAGTGAAAATAAAAATATGGTTTTTGATCTGTTCGAGACATAAATTTTTACTATTACAACGTCCGACGAACATCTTTAGAATGAATCTATCCTCGTCATAGAAAACTGTCTTACGTATAAAAGTGTTCATAAATTTTATTACTCTGTCTCGATCGGTCTCAATAGAAAGAATCTGTTCCTATAAGTTATAAAATTTGAGGCTATTGGAAAAATATAAATGTTTATATTTACCTATTATTTTAGATAATTAGAGTAATCTGGTTATAATTTCTTACTAAAGCATTACTTACGCGTAACATTATTTAACTAACTGTAGCAGTTACTTTTTAAAAGTAAAGTTTCCAATCCCTGTTAGTAACATTCCCGCTATTTGCACACGCTCCCTGGCCCGTCCGTGTGTTACTACAAAGGTGCGTACACGGGAAAAACCTCAGCAAGGTATCCTTTCAGAAGAATATTCATTTCGTTTTCGGCCATCGGCAGCGAACGTTAGTTCTTTGTTGTGGTGTAATCTTGATGGCTAAAGAGATCAGCTTCATTTAGAAAAAAAACAGTTAAAATAAAAAAAAGAAACCAAAAACAACTACTGAACACCTATCACACCAACCCAAAAACATCAACCTCCCAACTTATGAACATTCTCCCTTTTTGCACACGCTCCCTGGCCGGTCCATTACACGCTGGTGCGTAACCACACATCTAGGTGCGTACACGGGAAAAACCTCAGCAAGGTATCCTTTCAGAAGAATATTGACATTGTTTTCGGCCATGAGTAGCTTTAGTATCACCTCGCGTAGCTCTAGTGCAAGGATAATTCAAACTAACTGAACTAAATTATTAGTGAGACCGCCTAGATGGTGTCACAAAAAAATGCCTCTCGGTTCGGTTGAACGCAAGAACATTCCCTATATTTGCACACGCTCCCTGTCCGTTTCATTAAACGTTAGTGCGTAACCACACAGCCAGGTGCGTACACTGGAAAAACCTCAGCAAGGTATCCTATTACTCAGGGTCGGATTTAAAGATTTGCCGCCTGTAGGCTACTATTGAATTTATTTGTGCTTTTTTCTTGTTCGGTGCCTGAATGGTATTTTTCCTTCTCCCACTCTTTGTAAGATATTCCAAATATAGCCTTCTTGACATTTTTTTTCTGTTTACAAATAAGAATCCCCCCCCCCACCCCCCTTAATGAAATTTATTTGTTTTCTTAAAAATATCAGTATCTTTAATAATTTTCTATGCAGATGCTGCTTTTATTGGTCATACAATTTGCCGCCCTTGAAAATTCGCCTCTCCAGGCTACAGCCTACTTAGCCTATTTAAAAACCCGGCCCTGTAATTACTGAAGAATATTCATTTAGTTTTTAGCCATCGGTGGCAGAAATCTGTACTTGGTTGTGGTGTATTCTCGGGGGCTTTAAGATGAGCCCCATTTAGAAAAAAAAACATTTCAAATAAAACAGAAACCCAAAACAGCTACTAAACACTTATCACATCAACCAAAACACATCAACTCAAGAACATTCCCGCTATTTGCACACGCTCCCTAGCTTGTTCATTACACGGTTAGTGCGTAACCACACAGCCAGGTGCGTACACGGGAAAAACCTCAGCAAGGTATCCTTTCTGAAGAATATTCATTTCGTTTTCGGCCATCGGTGGCGAAGGTTTATTCTTTTTTGTTGTGTATTCTGTGGAGCTGTTGCCAACCTTGAACTAGAAATTGGTGTTATGATGCCATGGATGAATATTCAAAGGTTAAGTCGGCCTCGTTCGATGATTTGTTGTTGGAAGTTAATCGTAATCGGGTCCGGCCGGTCAGTGGAGTCGAGAAGCGGATTTCGTGTGTAAAGGAGTTTTTTCAAGGTAATCGTTATTTATGTGAAAGTGATATTGGGATTACTTAATTGGTGATTGTTTCGGTGATAACATCACTAAATGGTTTGATTAAAGAAGAAATTTTACTTCATTTAGTTCAGTAAACCAATTGTAAACATTGCCTTGCATCGTTTTTTTTTTAATTATTATTTTGATTTTACTGGTGTTTTTTTAAAGAAAACATAAATTTAACTATAAGTTATGTTATCTGGAGATTTAAGACAAATTTCTTCAAAATTAGCATTTTTTTTTAAAAAATAAAAACTTTAATTTTTTGTGGTCAAATATTTCATTTAACATTATTATTCACCATTACCACTTAAAAAAAATTTTAATTTTAAAGTATTAAAAAATTAGACCCCTCAAAGTAGGGAGCTACCTTAAATCATAAAACACTTTTTGAGTTAATGATTAATTATTTTTCTACTTTGTGAACTATTGCTACTTTGTGAAGTATTTCGGAGTAGAAGATAAATTTCTAAATATCATTATATAGCCGCATATTTTTAAAATTCCATTTTTCTTTTAAATGGTATTATTTTAGAGCTTATAATCTTTAAAAAAAAACTTCTTATTTTGAGCAAGACACTTTTTTCTTTTAAATGCTGTATTTTAATATGTATATCCTTTAATTTGCAAAGAATTATTTTTTTTCCTATGGGGCTGCACTTTGGCGGTCAAGTCTTTGCAGACTCGGTATATTCCCCAGAACTGAGAGCCATTTAGACATAACCATTATATAGAATTATACATATTAACAAATTAATTTATACTAAATATTCCATTTTTATTTTCTGACTCTTAATCTGGTTTTTTTTTAGCTTTTCTACACATTAATATTTTAGAAAACCTGACTTAATTTTTTTTTTACATTTCTTCTTGTTTTTGTTATTTATCTTACAACTATTAAAAGAACTCTAAGAGTTTCATAATTTGTTCAACATTTATATCATGCATATTTATCAAAATGTAATTCCTTTATGTTTTAACCCTTTCATATTATAGTTTCCTTTTCCCAGTGTTGCACAAATGCAAAAAAAAATTGGGGGCAGTTTTTTTTAACTTTACATTGAAATTTTTTTATTGTTATAAATATACATTCTAATGAATGAAATAATTTTTTACTCATTAAGGTGTTAGAACATAAAGTGACTGAATAATAAATTTTTAATTTTTCTTATTTTGACCTTATGGGGAAACTACTATTATGGGGAAACTACAGCATGTTTCTTAGCTGTAGGGTTCCACGTAAGTGGAAAATAAGTGAAATTGAGTTTTAAAAATAAAAAAGACTTCTCTTTATTGTTTTTTTCCTTTCCTTGTATTTAATAAAAACATATTCAATTAGGGCCTTTTTGCTGCCTTTATCTTTAAAAATTGTAGGAATTTACTTTTCAATACAATTATTTTAACATTGGTCCATTTTGAAAATTTTTTTAGTTATTTTAATTATCTAAAGCTGATAATCGCATCGAATTGAAATGCTATCAGAATATAATTCATTTATAACCATAATCTATTTTTATTTAAAAAAATAAATATTTTATCCATGTAATCTTAACTTCCGCTTGTATCAATCCCCACTAAAGGAATCGAAATCAATTTTAAATAACACCTTACATCAAAATGCATTATCCGCCTTACGTAAAACTCTGTTGGGCTTTACTTTTATCCGTATTACGGTTATAATAGAGTATGCACCAGTGAACACTCCCTTAATAACGGTTAAATCCAACTTATGTTTATGTTTGCTTAACTGATTTGGAGATTTTTATTTGTATCTAATCCCCCAATTGTGATAAGGTTGGGAATTTATGCAGTTAGAGGGTCAGTCTGCTTGGTACCGCTCACCTAATGGTAAAATAGGGTTTGTCATGCAAGCCACTTTAAAAAAATATGTTCTGTAATGATATTTAGATGAAAATCTAATTGCGGAGATTATTTGTGTGTTATGTATGTGAGAATATGTAATATTAATTGATAAAATTCACCCAAACAAGAGAATTAATATTCACACACTTAAATTAACTATTTAAACTAAAATTTTGTCAAATCTGCTTTAATATTTGACTTGAAGGTTGAAAGAAAGGAATAACTTTAGAGTATTGATAAGTTAACTTTTTATATTTTTAACCACATTATATTAATACGTTAAAAAACTTATTTATTTAAGACTTAACATGCTCGATAAATATATTTTGAGTTCTTTTTGCCTACACTCCTTGCCAACCAAAGTTGGGTAAATAGAAATATGCTATGGAGAAGATCCTTCCGCTGATGTAAACAGTTTCATAAATTATCTGTGAATCCATCCAGAAAACATGTTTGAAACATTAATTTCGTTTAAGGTCTAACAGAATTGAATATTATTTGAGACAATTTTGCAACTTTATCGGAATAAAAAGTGTATTTTGGTTAAATTGTGTTTTCAGATCATTTTGTATGTAAATATTACCTTACAAGAGTTTCATACTAACGGACCAACCGCACTTTTCCCTCTGCCTTTGTACTCTTTTTTTTAACCCAAGTTAGGTTGGCAAGGAGTGTAGAAATTTATTAAAATGTGAAACTGTGGCTGAAATTGGTTTTATATGTTCCAGGTTGGCTGTACGGTGTGTTGGATAATGGCGATTCTGGAATATTCCCCTGCGAGTATGTTGCACCTCTTGGAAAACAAGAGGCGAAGCGCGGACAAAGACGTGAGGTGAGTTAATTTTAACCCTTTTAGTCCCAGTGATGCCATTTGGCTTCATCATGTTTTTGATCATAATTTTAAAAAAAAATAATAGGGCTGACATCTATTGGGATTAATAAAAAATACTTTCTAATGGAAAAAAAGTGTGAACAATAGAATTATGTGCTTATTGGTATCGTAAATGGTATCGTACCAAGCATGCTTGGGAACTAAACACTGGGGGTTCCGCGTGAGGCTGACCACCTTACCGGGACATATGCCTAGCACCCCAGAGCCCTAGGTCACGAAACTGAAATGGGCACGGCAGGCCTTGTCCCAGTAATGGACTGTTGCGCCGGGGATTTTAATTTTTTTAGGTATCGTAAATGGTTACAAACAATCAAAAAAAATTCTAAAATGATGATGCCATTTGTCATTGGGACTGAAAGGATTAAGGAACTTAATTATGATATACGACCAGGTACTAGAAACTCTCGAATTGGAGGGGTTTAATACAGACAAGACAGAAAGGGTAATTGCCATAGAACTTGTTTGATTTTGAAGGTATTTCTGAAACACGGAAAAAGATAGACTTCAAATTTGTTACAGAGTCCCGAGTTTTCTTTCGAACGTGCGCAAAAGGTTTTTGAAAATTCGTACAAGCTCAAAGAGTAGCTACCATGGAGCAATTTTAGGTTATAAAGTTATTGAAATTACTTTATAGGGCATATTACTTTTTGGTGTAGCATAGTGTCGCATACCCCTTGTTTTGTTTAACTCTTTTGAATTTTAAAAAAAATGGACACTATGCTAAACATAAAAAGATCTTCGAACTGTTTCTATTTTTATACCAATCCATTACAGAGTTGCAATCGCTTGGATCTTTAAATTTTAAAGATTTTAACTCGAAAAGTTAAATTAATCCGATACATCAGTCTTTTCAGACACGGCGTGATATTATGGAAGCACCACATCAAATACTTATTGAAGAAAGTAGAAACAAATGCAAAAATCGCGTTATTTCGCTAACTTCCCACTAACCTGGCAACTCTCCGGATTTAACTCAGTTATAACCATTTTCCGGGTTCCAAGAGTAAATTTAATGTTTCCCTCTTCGAAAATCCTACAATCGGTATATATGACATGGAAATTTCAAGGAGGGGGGGGTAGTTTAATATCTAGTATTACCGTGGTAAATCTCCGGGGTCTTGATTCGTATGTTTCCATGGAAATGAAGTGTACACGGGATGAACTGATTGATATTAGGCGGACGCCCGCAATTGCCTGCGTGGCGGCAGAAAACCGGTTTCTCTCTTTCTTCTTCGCTTGGTCCAACTTCGGGATCGTCAATCGTCTGAATATTGGTAGCTAGGAACCACAGAGATAGTAGTTAAAGTAATAGAGTGGACGATCACGTGACCTACAACACTGGTGTCATTGGGGCTCTTCTGGGAGCTCCTTGTGCGTGCCGTGTTAGCAATGGAAGTCACGTGATCTACCACTCTATTACTTCAACTATGATCTCTGTGGTAGGAACTGGTTTCCTTACACAAGTTTAGGCGATCATTCGCTATCATCGACAAAGTGGCCCGCTAAGGAAACTTCTCTGCAAAATCAATCGGTTTTTCCCGTGTACTCTTCAAATATTAACTCGATAACAACCACTTTCCGAATTCCAGTTTCCAGGATAAGTTTAATGTTTTTCCCCTTTGAAAATCCGGCAATCAGTACGTATGACATGGAAATTCAGAACTAAATTTAAAAAGTCTTGTATTGCCTGGGTAAATCCGGAGAGTTGGCAGATCTGGCTTCGTAAATTTCCATGGAAATATTAACTCAATAACAACCTTTTTCCGAATTTTAGTTTCCAAGATAAGTTTAATGCTTTTCCCCTTTGAAAATCCTGCAATCAGTACGTATGACATGGAAATTCAGAACTAAATTTAAAAAATCTTGTATTGCCTGGGTAAATCCGGAAAGTTGGCAGATCTGGCTTCGAACATTTCTACGGAAAATTTCCAATAAAAAAAGGAGGAACAAAGGAAAGTAAAATATTCTAATCGAAAGTTTTACCTAGTTTCTGGCATTTTTTCCCCTACTACTTTTTTCATGGATGAGTAAACTGCCGTAAATCTAGTGAGGAAATAGCAGAAATTCCACTGCAAGGCTTCTGTCGTTTGTTCCGACTGACTGTTTTGTGCTTTATGAGTTCTTGTGCGGACTATACTTAGCGATATCGTATGATATTACATTGGAGAAAATATGTGCTGCGAGTTACTCCAAAGGTAAATAAATATGTTTAGTAATTCGTTTTTGGATTTAACATTATCGGTGTGATTGAATTTATTAATAGGAAAAAATACCGGACCTTAACTTGCCATACCTCTTGAAGAAGAGTTCTGCATTCAACTTCTTGCTCGCGTAAAAATGACGGGTGTGTTTCTTGACATTTAATTCCGTAATATTTCCTCAATCTTTCCGAGATTCCATGATATTTCCATCTATTGGGCATTTAGGGCATTTTAAAATTTCCAAAATATATAATTAAATAGTGAGATAAAATTTTTGCTTCAAATTTGTTTCATTTCGATATTATGTTGATTCCCATACCTGGGGGGGAAAGGGCTAACATGGCAAAGCAATACTTCTGTGGAATTTGCGATTCCAAAACTCGTGCATTAGCTCTATGGGCACAAACTTCTCTAAACACCTTCTATGAAACTAGCAGTATAGTCCCGCCTTACTGGGAAACCGTTAACTTCGCATTGCTTCCTTTAAGAGGCACGCTTACTTGTGAAAATACGCTCAAAATCAAAACAAAATTAAATTCGTGTTGGCGCATGCGCACTTAAAAAAGCAAACCCTAATAGAGGATGAAGCAGCCTTTGGGCGAGCGCATATCTCAACCAAACTCAATCAATCAAACTAATAGAGGATGGCGTCAAGCCCCCGTTTCGGCCCGGTCCATGTATTTTCAAGCCCTGTTATGGTCCCGCAATCCCACGTGGATGATGTTTTTTTTTAAAACTAATTATATTAATTAAAAATCACCATCAAATATGAAAAAACTAAGCCTCAGGTGCACACGTAGGTATTAAAAGGAATCTATATTAAAAATTTCGAATTTTTTAGAGCAACCTAAGTAGGTCTTTTGCGATTCACAGACAGATAGACAGACTCTTTCTTTTATTATTATAGATAATGGGATTCTATCAAATCTTCCATTCTTATGATACATGTATTTATGGATATTTTTTGTTCCCGCAGCTGGAGAGCCTGGTGCAAGGGAAGGGCGGCAACCAGCAGCACAAGGTGCGGCGGGACCAGCGCATCGAGGACATCGTACCCTACCACGACAACGAGATGCACATGAACGGACACATGTCGGACAGGACCGAGGAACACGGGACGCCCGTCTGGGTCGAGTCCAAAATGGTATGTTACATTTTGCTTAACCCTACTTGTGCATACTATTGCCAATTGGAAACATACCCTTTAATTCACTTTATACCGTTAAAAAAAATCCCTGTAAAATAACGGGCCGGAAACGGCAGCAAATAATCCACACTCCGTTTTAAAGAAAAACACTCATGCCCATTATTTACTATAGCTAATTAGTCAGACGAGCCATTATTTACTATAGCTAATACGGGATATAATTTTCTAACTGTCTAAGGGATAAGGCCGTTTATTCAAGGGGTAAAACCATTTTTTTAACCAAATAAGACTGTTACCCATAATAATTCAAGGTCAAATGCTCGTAAATTTACCGGGTTTTTTTATAGGAGTGTATGACTTTAAAATATTGTTGAGGTTATGCAACTTTCGCAATTCGTCATCTATTTTAAACTATAATGTGTTTTAGATTGAATTAGATTAGCTTATTAGCTTATTATTATTGTATTAGTTAGCGTATTATTATTGTATTATTATTATTGTATTAGATAACCAGACTACTCTCACTTTTAAAAAAAACTAACAATAATTTATTATCTGACTAAAAAGACAAACTCAAGAACGTTCAATGCAAGTGGGAAAAAACATTTATTAAAACTCGTCAACTTCAATTTCACTGATACAACTGTAATTGTTATTTATTTTCAAAATCTCCAGGAACATTAACAAAATATCACAGGCTCTGAATACTGCTTTTAATGAGTCCAATTATTCCAAGAATTCACATGAAAAACTTCGTTCGCTTCTTTTTCTTGTCTGTCTTTTCATCTGACTTTGATTTATCCGACCTGAAGAGAAACTTGGAGGGCTTGTAGACCTTGATTCTTCCTATTCTGAACCAGTGCTTCTTCTTTTTCTTCGCTCCAGCCGTCGAATCTTCGCCGCATGCCCCTTCTTCATTTACATCGTCTCTTGCCGGAACCTGCGAAATAATTCATGTTTATTTTAGCATTGCTTTTATTTCAAAATAATATAATAATAAATCTAACCATTAATTATGTGTAGATATTCTCTACAGTTGTTATGACATGTTGTGCCGATTCAGTTGGAAGTTGCATACCAAGACAGACATGATAATTGAGGTAGGAAGCATCTTTTACAGTTAAAGAAACCGGTTGGGTGAGATATAAGTAATCACCTAGTATGAAATTAGAAATTCTGCTTTTGTGAACTTATTGATGCCCTACGGCGTAAACACCATCATGATAAACAGGGTTTTTTTTTAAATATACAATATAAAGACTTCAGTTATCTGCAGTGACTTTAACCGTTACTTTAATTGCATGAAATAAATATCTACCAATTAATATACAATCACTAAAGAGCAGAGTGTATTGTCTTGAAAGCAAAGTGCAGTTGTTGTATAATGGCCAGTCTGTTCATTGGCGACATTTGGCGAGCATGAACATTTATCGTAAGGTTTCTGTAACAATCGAGTTGTATAAAATATGAAGCCACATTTACCACATTTTGGCTTTTTCGTTGCTTGGCAATGCAACGCAAATCGAAACCTATATCATCTAGCTATTCCGAAATCACTCTATGCCATACAGCGCTATAACAGACTTAGGTACTCAACTATTACTGTACTAGGGCGCCAATGATCAGTTTACCCCATCAGAAGACTTACTTGTATGATGTGTGGACTGAGGTGTTGTAGAGAAATAATGATGTTGATGATCAGAATGTTTTAAGAGATATTAACTCTACTTACCACAGCAAAAATTGCATAACAGTAAGAAACAATGAGAAAGATTAAAATTCAGGACAACACAGGTTCTTTTGGCTTGATAGTAAGACCAAAACTGTTGTCTTGTTCTTTTCGAATTTCACTGGGAATGAATTTTCCCCTCCTTTATTGTGGTTTAAAAATTGTTTTAAAATTTATGCTATTGTGTGAAAAATTGGAGTGGCAGATCATTAGTTTTAGTTCCTGATTTTACAGGATTTGGGTGCAAAGAGAAATACCGTGTGCAAAAGTCTCACTTCCTAAATCGGGGTGTTAAAACTAAGATAGTTAAAATAAATTAACTAAGAGTCACTCCACAGTTGCATAACTTACCTGGTTATGCATCACCAAAGTCACAAGCGAAGTCGCCGCCAATCTTGAACTGGGTGGTTCATCAGTCCTATAAAAAGGAGCATTCAAAAAAGTGCTTCTCATAGCCTCTTCAGCCTTTGTTCTGCTATCTGGGCTCATCTGAAGGAACAGTTGGACGAAGGCCATCAGTTCTTTGATTCGGACCACAGACACGACGCTCTTCGGATAGGTCTCGTGGAAGAACGTCTCCAAGAAGGACTGGTCTTTGAAGTAGGTCATGTACTTGAGGCAGGCTTCGATGGTCCCGGAATTATTAGGTTTCACTGTGCTGTCTTGGAAGCCCTTGCCGAGGTACATGTGGATGACAAGCAGACCTAAGAAGATGTTTGTGTTAGAATTGTTAGAATGGGTCAGACTGAATATTTCTGTTTCTTTTTAAAGTATCTCTGATTCTAGAAACATTCTATGTGCACAAAAAAGATTTATATGAACAGTTTTGAAAACGAAACAAATCGCACAAACTAACAAGATTATTATGCACTCTCAAAAATAAGAAATCCTAATTAGAACGATAAGAAACTTGGTCATGGTGCCTTTACTATTCATTTTAGGATATTTTAAGTGCCTGGCAATAGCCGAAATAAAAAAAAAGTGAACTAATAAAAAGTATTTTCTTTCCTTGCAAAAACATTCATTCCTTATAATAAAACCCTTGAGGTTAACGATATGAATCCAGCGTTCTAACTTTCATTTGACTTTGCGCGAGCTACAATTTTTATGCCACCAGGCTTACTCAAAAAGTACAGAACGGTGTTGGGCTTCCAGATATATTTTAAAACCATTGCAAATCAGGAGGAACACAAATCAAACATTACAAATATATGTTAATATGATGAAATCCAAATACAACTTACCGTAAGACCACAAATCAACAGGCATCGGATCAACCCTCATGTTCTTAGACATCGTCAGCATCTCCGGTGGACGCAGAGAAGAGGGCAGAGGACAACATCTTTTCATGTCCGCGGACCAACACAACCCCGAAAAATCAGCCACGACAGCTCTATCGTCGAACGCGATTAGCACATTCTCTGCCCTCAAGTCCAAGTGGCACAGTTCTTTCTGGTGCAGGTATGCCATACCTAGGTTGGAAATATATTTTCAACATCAATGCAGTACAGTGGTAGAGAATAATAAAAAAAAAAACACGGCATCATGTTCATTTTATATTATCACCGTTTCAGTCTTGTTATATACATAGTGCCAGCCACTTCGACAGTTTAGAACAAATAAAAAATTTAACGAATCATTTAGTAACTTTTTTGGTTACGATGTAATAAAGCTCTTTCCTGCCATGAAATTGTTATGATTTTGGTTCTAATAGAGAAATTTTAATCCTCACCCAAAATGCAGGAAATTTTGCAGTACAAATATAAAAAAACAGTCATACATTTTATATATTACTCTTTGAAACAGGCAGAACAAAAACCTAAAAAGTAGTACTGTACTGCATCTACACAAAATCGGTATGATGGATACCAATTTATGCACAATCTACAACTCTGGAATTATGAACTCTGATCGTCTCCTAGATTGTGCAAGTCTGAATAGAGCTTTACAAGAACCGAAAGACTTTGTCACACTGTACTGGGAGGCAAGGGATATAATGCAAGGGATATCATGGAATGGATATCATGGCAAAGGATATCATGGAAAATATATAAGGGATTACAACATTCTCTTCCGCATTCATCTTCCACCCTTATTCCTAAAGACTTGTTCGGTATTTTTATCCCCGTTTATGTTCTACTGTTGCTGTTTTATGATTGTTTGTCGTCGTCTGTTGTTCATTTTATTTCAAAGTAATGAGATCCTGTATAAGTATTGATTAAATTCCAATAAAGCCACACTCTTAAAACAAAAGAGTGAAATCCACTCCAGTTGGAGAAGTGCATTTTCGACACCCTAAAGGCATGCATATTTTCTCAGACTGAGTTAAAATCACTCGTTTGGAGTGATCCTGTTGGAGGTTTAACACACAAAGGATCCGCTCCAAATGGAGAAGTGCATTTTCCAGTCTGGAGGAGTGAAATCCACTCAGACTGAGTTAAATTAGGAGTGTTTGTTTTAAGAGTGCACATGTGAAAAAAAAGTACTGTACTGCGAAATGCAGTAAGTCTGGTCCCCTTAGCCATACCTGACAGCACTTGTCTGGCGTACAGCCTGCACCTCTCCGGGCTTAGCCTGTCGTTCCTGAAGTCCCTGTTTCGGAGTCTCTGGAAGAGGTTGGTCTCCATGAGGTCTGTGACGAAGATGACGACGCCTTCTAGTCCGAGGAAGGTTTTCACCAGCTGTAGGACGTGGTCGTGATGGAGACGAGGCCATTCTTGAATCTCCATCAGGTTGACGACGCTGTGGACGAAGAAAAATATTTTAATTTTGTGGATGTAATTAGTGTGGATGGAAATTATTGTTTCGAGTCCAAGCACGGTGGCTTGGTTGGGAAGAAGTTGGGCTTTCATGCCCACTCAACTACACTTTAAAAACAAACGAGCGATTTTAACTCAGTCTGAGTTGATTTTCACTCCTTTCGTTGTCGAAAATGCACTTCCCCTATAGAAGTGGATTTCACTCGTTTGTTTTGTTAAACCTCCAACAATCTTAACAATAAACGAGCATTTTTAAGATGATTAAGAGCGATTTAGGGCGATTACAAGCGATTTAGGAGTTATTTTTCACTCCATTCCAGTGCTGAAAATGCACTTCTCCTATAGTAGTGGATTTCACTCTTTTGTTTTGAGGAGTGTACTAAGGCCTAAGAAGCTTTCTCAAAAATGCTCGGGGACGGAAATTTTGTCGTCATAGTTCCGAGTGACGTTGTTCCGAAGTTGAAGACAGCATGTCTCGTTACCTGTTCGGAACCACTCGTTCACGGCTGACTACATTTTTAGGGTTCCGAATGCCTCCGAACTATTGTCTCGACCTTCGACACTGGGAATAGTGACGTCAAAATTTCCGTCTACGCTCATATTTGGGAGATCTTCTCTGGCCTTGTTAGTGAAGTTGGTCGTGCCTCATGTCGCAGTTCTAACTACGGTTTTCGACACTGCAACCTTACATTGTTAAAAAAAATCCCTGTAAAATAACGGACAGGGAATGGTATCAGATATAGGAAATGGCATCAGTAGATAAAGAATGGCATCAGAGATTCCACCCCGTTTTCAAAAAACGCTCTTGTCTATCATTTCCTATAGCTAATAGATAAGCTAAAACTATAAAATATGGAAATCAAACAGTCTATTAAAATAAAGCTACATGGCCAAGCAAAATTTTGGCCGAGCTTGCATGTTTAAAAAAATACATTAGCTCTATGGACTAATTCCATGTAGCTGTAATGTAAGTCACGATTTAAGAGAAGATTAAAAGCTTTTTCAATTAAAAAAATAAATAAAATTAAATAAAGTACATTACGTTATTTAGCTTTAATAAGTGTGGATTAACTTTTCAAAATTTGTTTCATTTAATGTTAAAAGTTGTAACGATAATCACTTTTTACAAACGTGGGAGGACTTACACTACATACAGGATAATTTTTCATGCAATTACCCTATGGTATAAACAACGACTAAACATTGCTATTAATAAAGCTACTATCGACGTTTATACTGTATATTGATGTCCTGGAGAAGCTTATGCTTTGTTCTTAAGTCTTAGTAACAAGGAAGCCTTTATTTAAATTTCTTTGCATTACCATAAATTATACTACAATCCTTAATTAAAAATAACCATTTAAGTATTAGCATAAGAGTTTTACCTGTCTTGCACAACTTTAGCTGCTAGTTTCTTATCTGTATCTCTCGTTGATATTTTAAACACAGAGCCATAAGAGCCCTTCCCGATTACCTCTGAACAGTTAAAACCTTCCTTTGCGCTAAGGTATTCTATAGCTGATTCAACGGAGCTTGAAGACATTTTTGAGTTAGATAATTTAGAAGCAATTTAGGAGCTAACTTATATTTGAAATTTATTTAGGAGCTGAAATAATTTTGATGCAATTTTTTACCGAAACGTTTGCTGAGTGAAGAGTAGCTAAATCTGTGTTTTAAAGCATTGTTGATTTGAGAAATTGTTGAGAAATTTTTAAACAAAATGAAAAAATATTTCAACAATGGTTTGTTACTTTTTTTGTTTCTTTTTTTGTTTGAATTTATGAATACCATTTCAACAACGTTCATTTCCGAATAAAAACGTTTACGTTAAGTTTTTAACATCTTTTTTTTTTTTTTTTGGCAACTTAATTTGTTCTACATAAATTGTTTGAAACTAAAGTCTTTCATTTGTCTTGTATTTTGGTTATTTAGATAAGAAGAAAGCTCATTTTCTCTTGCCAATTTTTCTTGCCAAACGTCATTAATGAGATAGGTTACAAAAAAGGGTTGTACGCCAAAAATATATTGCGTTTTTTTTTCATTAAATAAAATCATTTTTAATTATTTACCTAGAAGTTCATAGTTTAATGTCATTGAGGTTTAGAAATATTCAATTCATGGACAAAAATATTTGCTTCTTTTTTCATTGTTTCAAAAAAAATCAAGTGTTCATGATTCTTTTATTATTTTATATAGAATTTAAAAAAATAATATAAATAGGAGCATTAAATGTTTATTAAACGAATTTTTTAAAACTGCAATTCAACATTCAGTTGCCTAGCCATCTGAGATATACGGAAGTATAGGGTCATCAGACAATCAGATTTTCCAACAACATTCATTTTTATTGCATATAAATTTTTAATTTTATTAAATTGTAATGTTTAGTGGAGTATTTTAAATCCATCTACGACAGAAATAAAATTTTTAAAAATAACATTAATTATTCATTTAAAATATTAAATTTCGCCAGTGAAAAAAAAGTTACACTTCTTAATCCGTTTTAGCTTACGTTTTACTTATTATTGCGTTTGCTTGTCTTGGATAACTTATTATTTATCTAGTTGCACAAATTAGAAGATGCATACCATTAAACTCACTATGTAACAAAGTATACTTTTAAAATAGACTATTTTTTGTTCTCGCATTGTGGTTGTCACTAATAAGGAAAATTCGTAATTGTCCCTAGCAATTCTCGATTTTTTTAGTTCTCAGAAACTAACATCTTTCTTTAACTTTTTTTACAACTTTATGTACCCAAAGTGGGTATTTAATAAAAAAAATTATATATTTTTTATCTATGTGCTACAAAATGTGTAATGTTACTGTATGTACGGTGTTAATTAGTGCAATTTAATCAAAATTATGTGCAACTGTTTTGGTTTTGAGCTTGTAAACTTTAAATTTAAATTTTTATAACAAAGCCAGAAAAATAAATATTAACTAAATTTTTTTTTAATTTAGGTATAAAAGCTATTCATAAGATAAAGGTAAAAATTGTAATTTACATTTAGGTACACATCTTATACGTATAAATCGAATACAGTGATAATAGCATTTTTTTATGACATAGCACACTAAATCCGATAATTCATTTTTCTAGCTTTCAGTTTCGTCATACGTGATTATTTAAAAACCCTTTCTTCGCACTACATCAATTATACTTATTCCGGAAGCATAACCTTAATGCTCAACAAAACGGACAGCTTTCCGCATATTTTTTAAATACTCCTCTATCTGGAAAAAAGTAACAACATCGTGTTATCTCTTGTTTAATAGGTTTTTTTAAATGGGGATCTGAAATAAAAGAACAATTTGCTTTTTTCCCCGGTTCCTTTACCGGGCGATCCCAAAGTTTGTTGTGAGCGAATGAGACCAAATGTCCGCGGGTCTTCAAACCAAAGTGCCTCTACGTTAAACCAATGTTGTGGGGATTTTTCTGAGTTGCATTTTTCCGGCTGTATTGAATATTTTCATAAACGGCTTTTATATGATAAACTCGCAGTATGGTCCCGCCTTACTGGGAACCCCTTAACTTCGCATTGCTTCCTTTTAGAGGCATGCTTACTTGTGAAAATACACTCAAAATCAAAACAAAATTAAATTCGTGTTGGTGCATGCGCATTAAAAAAAGCAAACACTAATAGAGGATGAAGCAGCCTTAGGGAGAGAGCATATCCCAAGCAAACTCAATCAAGAGGATGGCGTCAAGCCCCCGTTTCGGCCCGGTCCATGTATTTTCAAGCCCTGTTATGGTCCCGCAATCCCACGTTGATGACGTTTTTTTAAAAAAACTAATTATATTAATTAAAAATCACAATCAAATATGAAAAAAACTAAGCCTCAGGTGCACACGTGGGTATTAAAAGGAATCTATATTAAAAATTTCGAATTTTTTAGAGCAGTCTAAGTAGGTTTTTTGCGATCCACAGACATACACACACACACAGACAGATAGACACTCTTCCTTTTATTATTATAGATACAAAAAACATTGTTATTTTATAATCTTTGAAAAAATGTTGACGGTAAAAAAAAAAACATTGTTCAAAAATAAGGTTTTATTTATTTGCCTTATTCATTCAAAAAAGAAAATTGCTTTTTTAATTTTTTAATAGTTAACGAAAAAAATATCTAGATCAACTTCTATGTATTATTAGAATCTTTAAAACATACAATGAACTAAATTTTTGTATTTTTGTTTCTCTTTCAATTAACATCATTAATTAGGTAACAGTTAAAATGGTTTTAGTACTTAATCTAAAAGAACATATTACTGAAAAAAAAAGAACCAATAACAACTGCTTTTACGACAAAACCTATTTTCAAGTCAAGCATGTTTTAAATTTGTTTTTCATGTCTTTTTTTGGAACAGGAAAACTTCGATGGCGACGGTCGTGGCGAGATTAACCAGTCGCCGCAACCCGCCAACGACGCCAAATCCTTGCTGCAATTCGCTTTGTTCAACTTCAGAGAAAGTCTAGAAAAGTGAGCATTACTTTTTGTGGAAATTCATTTGTGTAATTGTAGGTTAAAAATCTATTTTAGAGTTTAAATAATTTTTTAATACAAATAGTCTCCATGTGTATTAAGTGATAGTATTGTGGAAGTATGAAACATTTGGTGTCTTGGTTAAGAACCCAAATTTGTTCCGATGGCGTCAAGTAAGCAGTTTGTTTAAATATTTATTAATATTTATTTATTGGTTTTTATTGTATTAAATCTTTTATACATTGCTTTCATATTCTTTAAGGTTATCTATTCAATTCTTTGCTGACATCATAATCTTATCTCGGCATAGTTTAACATCCGCAGAGAGCTCAGATTACTTGTAATCTGAGCCTCAAAATTAGTAGCAAGAGTCGCCTAGATGGTGCCATAAAAAATGGCTCTCGGTTCTGCCGAGTCTGCAAAAGCTTGCCCGCCAATATTGCAGCCCCATTGGAGAAGAAAAAACTCTGTGCTGACGAAAAATGTGACATTTATTTCTGTTTTAATACCAATCCCTGAGTTTGCTTGACTATGCGATTGCTTTTGAATATTTATGTAAGGATATGAAGAACTTGAAGTAAAAAAAAACAAATATCTCTGAAGAGTCGCATGTTCATAGTTATTAGAAATGACTATCTGATTTATAACTTTTTTATTTATTAGAAAAAGTAAGTATATTTAAATCTAAAGAACCGTATTTTAACTGGAATTTACCGTATTTAATGCAGACAGTTTCAATATTTGTTACATTTTTTGGAAACTTGGCTTCCAGTTTAACCCTTTCAGTCCCAATGACAATTTGGCATTTTCATTTTAGATTTTTTTTTCTGATCGTCTGTAGCCATTTGTGATATCGAAAAGCACAATATTCGGTTCTTAAAAGTAGTTTTCTATTAGAAAACTACGAAACTATACGGTTCTTCAAAGTAGTTTTCTATTAGAAAATATATTTTTTTATAATTGCGTGAAAAAAATCCGACTTTTACATTATAATTTCAATATCAAACGCGTACAAAAAGTTAGACTTTTTGAAACAGTGAAAAAAAGTAATTTTTTTCACCCAAAAGCAGTGAAAAAAAGACTTTTTTTTTTACTCTTTTCATTAGATGCCAACATTTCAAGTTAAAATTTCCATTTCATAACATTAATAAAATCTAGATATTTATCGATCTGCTTTTATTTAAAGATATAAATGCGCATGAAATATTTTTGGACCAATGATATTTTTTCACACAATTATAAAAAATAGTGTATGAAACACGTGCGAAAATTTAACTTTTTAAAACACGTGTCATTATTTCACTCGCTCGTGAAATAAAATCCACTAGTTTTAAAAAGTGTTACTTGTGTTCACACTTGTTAAAAGTGTTCACACTTGTTAAAAGTGTTCACACTTGTTGCATAAATAACTATTATTAATCCCAATAGATGTCAGTCCTATTATTTAAATTATGATCAGAAAAATTATGCAAAATGGCATCACTGGGACTAAAAGGGTTAAAACCGGTAATTTGACGGATTTTTTTTTGCATTGTACTGACTCTGATTCTGATCCATTGACAATAATGTGTGCCGACAGGTATGAGATGCTGCGAACTCGCGACGGGTCCATCCGGGGGTCCATCAAACTCATCGAGAGCCTCAAGACGAAGAAGGGCAAGGGCAAGAAGGGCAACAAAGACACGTCGGACTGGACGTGGAAGGAACTGGCTGACATGGTCAAGTACACGAAGGTAAATATTGTATTTCCTGGTTTTCGCTATTCTATAAAAATGTGTGGCGAGCCACCAGCCTATTCCTGTCTCAAGTTTTTTTTTTTTTTTTTTTAATTTAGACTATTTTATTAACATATTTACAGCATCAAAAGTACTGCTGACATGAACACGTTACGCGTGTGAATTAGCTCTGGTAACAAGTGGTGCATTCAGTTTATATAACATAAGATATCTGTATAAAAATAAACTATTGCAAAATAAAACGGATACATAAAATTTTAAGTGTTTGATTGAATAAGTTTAAGTTTTGGTTTGCTTAAGATAGGTTACAGATAATGGTAGGTTCAGCACAGCAAAACTTGAGACAGGACTAGGCTGGTGGCTCGCCACAAATGTACTATTAGTTTCCTGGATAGCTAGATTTTCAAATTGAAAATAATTCATTACTTTTAACTGGAGAATAATTATATTTATCTGCTACGGAGGGCCTCTGTTCCGATCACGGTGTGATATTATTTTCTAGACAAATCATCGTTGATTTGTTTTCCCACTAATATAAGTGTCCATTGTATCCTATTAACATCAGTTTGTATTAATTTAATTAATAGTTGGTTAAATAGTTTTTATTAATATGCTGTTACTTTTTTTCAGTCACCTTTACTGGCTTCCTTACTAAAATTCGAAGCACCAGAACTGAACAAACTAGCTTTAGAATGTTTTGTTGGTAAGTAAGGAATTTACGATTGGATGTTTTTTATGAATTTAAAATGTTTAATTCCAAGAATTCTAAAGATCTAAAGTATTAATTTATACCTTGCTATTTAGTATTAATAAATTTTAATACCAAGATTAGTAATTGATTGGTTGTATTATTTTGTAGCTATAATGAGGTATATGGGAGATTATCCAATGACGAAAAATCAATCAGAAGTAGACTGCGTTTACACAATCCTTGTTGTAAGTACAACCATTTAATAACTTATTTGTACTTCATTCACCGAATGATACTTTTTAAAAACAAAAGCTTTACCAGATAATCACCAAAACAGATGCTAAAATTACTTATTTTTTCACTAAATAGGCGTAATTTGTATGTATTTTGTCTAATGCCAGTTATTCTTAACAATTATTATTCATCAATTTCGAACTTGAAAAAGAAATGCTTTAGTGTTTGAAATACAACTATCTCATGATAAATAAAAATAAAAAGTATGTATTATAGGCTATTTTTCTTAAAACGTTAGTTAAAAGTTAAGATTTATTACATAAAACTTGTATATTTCTGGGAATACTTATTGTGTGGCTATGACCTTTTTCCGCTACATTTTTTTAATTCCTTATAGTTGTTTTTAAAAAAATAAAAAAAATAAAGCTTAGTTTCAATGAACATGTTTCACGTCTTGAGTGGCTACTGTTCCATGGAATGAAAATATTGTCTTTCTAAATTATTCTCATCCTCGATTGGTTCTCTGTATCTCCGTGACATCCAATTAATACTGTGTGGGGAGCTTACCATATGAAGAGTACAGGGGAAGAATCGCTTGATTTATTAGTTTTCCCGTAATTATGTCTAGTTGGCGGACATCGGCGACAGGAAACCGGTTTTTCTTTCTGTTCTTCATTTGCGGTACAAACATGTGATTCAGGTCCACTGATCTCTGGCGTGAATCATGGTTGCCGCGAAGGAAAAACAAAGCGAATAACCAGTTTCCTTACACCAGTTTCGGCGATTTCTCGCTTTCATCGCCAAAGAGGCCTATTGAGGAAAGCCTTCTACGAAATCAAGCGGTTTTTCCCCTGTACTACTCGTATCTTACCACCTATCACCGAAAACGTCAATGAAATCCTGGGAGTTACTATGTCACGTGAAACATGCTGATTGATTTATAATATTTTTGACAATCATGGAAATAATGTGTTCAAATTGTACAAGTCTTTGGTTTTGCACTATCAGCTCTTGGTGAATAAACTCTTATTACAAATATTTTTAAAAATGTTCCACATTCAATTGTAAAATAAATGTTTGTGTTTTAGACTTGTCACAAATACCCACAGCTAAGGGATGAGGTGTACTGCCAATTGATGAAGCAAACCACGAACAACAAAAGTCCGAAGCCGTAAGTTTGTCTTTCGTGTTACTTCTCTCAAACAACCCAACCTTCGCCAAATCAGTTTAACCATTTTTAAGAAACATATTTTTAGCCTACTTTTTATATTATAAAGAATAAATGAAAAATATGTTAAGGTCAAGGTTGATATTAGGATTTTTTGTTCCGTCCGTCCGTCCCCCTTTCAACTTCAGCTCAGTAACAGGAAAATGAATTATTTTAGTTCTGTGCTGTGTTACATAAAAATCTTTGTTCAATTATTCCGTTAATCTCTTCTTCTGTTCGATTTAAGTAAATTTTTTATTCATTTTTAATGCTGTTTATTGGATAATGTGAAAATAATTTTGATCGGTGGATTAGAATGCGGTCCTTCTCCTACAATCTAAATTTAGTATTATTTGGTAACTGTAAAACTTCATGTTTATTTCTCAATACACTATATCCCTATACCATACTCTATATCCATCGTAACACTATATCCATATCTTTCTCTTAATGGTAACTGTAAAACTCGTTTTTCCTTTAATGTAGTATCGTAGTAACAAAGGCAGTTTTACGGAGAAATTTGTAGCAAAATCGATAAAATTTTAAAGTAAGGTATATTATTAAAAAGAAATAAATTCTCTAAAGCTATAAGGCCAACATTTAGTATTTTGGTGCATTATTGAAGAATTATTCGGTCAAAAAAAGAGGAAAAATGCGGGGGGGGGGGGATATTTTCTCAAATTACAGACTTTCAAGAGCGGATATCTCGGAAACTATGAAATATATTAAAACACGAGAGATGAAACTTGTAGCAAATTTAATCAGGTTTCATTTTGTGTATTACAGTTAAATCGATAGTAAGTATTGATTTTAGGATATAAGCAAAAAAAACGAAAAATGGGACATTCAACCCTCCCCCTCTCCCTCCCCCTTCAAATCAGGGGCTAGGGCAGGGACTTTTGATATGTTTACCTCCTAACTAGTCTAAACAAAGTTATAAAGTCACAAATTGTGTTCCAAAACTTCCTCTACACCCTTTTTCAGCCTTTTTGCCTGGACTATTATGCATTTATTCGGTTAAACGCTAACAAAAGTATTTATATACAGAAATAATACTTTTATATTTAAGCACTGCTCTTTGAATATATCAAGTATTAAACCTCTAGCAATCACTTGCAAATAATTTATGTACTTCAATTTAAAAAAAAAATCGTATCTGTAAATCTTGTTTTTCCTCGATGGTAGTTTCCTAGTAGAAAAGACTAGCGCTCAGAACAACTTCAAAATTACCAAAAAAATCCTGCATATCTACTCTAATTTTATAAGAATCATATTATTTAAGATAAAACTGAATGGTAAATATTAAATTTTCTATTGAGAATACGTAATTGATTTCTAAAGGTAAAGTATTAAGTTTGCCACACGTTAAAACTGGGATTTTCAACAGTTTTGTGCCTGCTTTGCCATATCTCAATATCCCCCCAAAAAACTTAGTAAAAGTAAACAAACGCCAATCTAAAAAAAAACCTATTTATTTTATCAAAAAAAAGTCATTATGAAAGTTGTGGCTAAAAAAGCAGTGATATAAAATGAATGCCAATCTCTTGTGTAAAACTTCCTGGTCATAATAAGTAGTATAATTTAAGTTTTGCTGCCATAAAAATAACGCACTGTTTGAGGTTGGTGCCCCCCCCCCCCCCATCTTAACCACCCTCTATACCTTTATATAAATGTATTGAGATCATAAGTGTGTTGAAGTTTTTTTTTTTAAGTATCCTTCGTTATTCTGATTTAGTAAGTCAAGTACATTTGCGTGATTTAAATTTTTAGGGGGATTAAGTTGTGCACCAACCTCAAACAGTGCAATATTTTTATGGCAGCAAAACTTAAATTATACTACTTATTATAACCAGGAAGTTTTACACAAGAGATTGGCATTCATTTTATATCACTGCTTTTTTAGCCACAACTTTCATAATGACTTTTTTTTTGATAAAATAAATAGGTTTTTTTTTTAGATTGGCGTTTGTTTACTTTTACTAAGTTTTTTGGGGGGATATCAGTAGTTTTTTTTTTAAATAATAAAAGATGCAGACACAATACGACTACAAAATTGACGAAAAGATTTCAATGTTTATAGAGAGTTATATAACTTCTGAGAACCAAAGAAATATTATTTCTTACTCTTCATAGAAAAAGCAAAGTGTTTAAAAAGTTTGAATGCTAATATGAACTGAATCTGACAACCAAATATGACTGTTTACATTTATAGATCAGGATCAACCATTCCATTATCGCTGTTGATATTTTTTTTTAAATAAACGCCAAAACTTTTTAATGAAGCGTTCCGTTTATTAATTAGAATTCCAAAGTTTTTTCAGTCTGCTGATTCATATATTTGATTAATCATTTATTTTAGAAACTGTAATATCGGCTTGTTCGTTGTGTTTTTGAACTCTGACGCTCTTTGATGAAAATATAGCAAACCTCGGTTGGCGCTGTCTCGGGAGATAAAATGGCCGCGAAGATGGCTAGTTTATCGCGCAACCGTACCGCCAAAGATAATATCGATTTTAATTAATTAAAAATAGAAGAAAAAAGTTTTTGAAACTTCGAACCTATGAAAGGGCCTGAATTGGGACATTCTTAATCGTTTAGTAGAAACAGCTTTAGGGAAGAAATATCCCCTGTCACATCTGTAATTTTTTAAAAAAAAAAAAGAACAGTTTTAATATCCGAATCTTCATTATCGTAACGTTCCCGTTTGTTATTTTCAGGAACAGTTTCTAGATGACGTTTTATTTCCTATATATTGTTTTCGACACATTTCGACCCCTCAGGGGGCCCACTTCGGTGGGTACGGGTGTGGCAATCCCGAGGTCCCTAGCTTCTCAGGGAGCTCACTTCTTGTGAGCACGGGAGTAGCGACCCCGAGAATCCCTAGCTGGGCCTTTGTATTCTTCTTTCTTTCCTCCCTGCAAAGGTCCGGTTTTGTGTTGATTCTGGTTTTCTTTACTGTTTTAATCTTAGTTACAGAAGAATCTCTTAGTTTTAGAATTTATCCCTAACCTTTTTTCTTGCGTTATTTATTTCGGCTGTGCATAAATCTTTATTCTCTTTTATATATTTCGATTTTAATTTATTTATTTATAATACCTAGTGAACTGCTTTGATTTGGACTTTTAAATATTTGTTTTTCATTATTTCATTGTTGTCGGACATTTCCGACCAGCACGTTTGCCGTGTGCTGCGACCGGCTGAACCGGAGGAAAGTGGAGTCCTGGGGTTCCCGCAGTGGCCTCCCATAGGACAGGTGTTAGTTTCCTGAGGCCACTGTTGCGTGCCCTTTGGTCCATGCTTCACTGGTTGACGGGTGCCAGGGGGGAGCCCGCCCCTGGCAATCGGCTCGCCTAATGGCACTGCTGTCCGGCGTTTGAGCTGCCGGACACCACTGCCATTTGGATTTTCGCTCCGGAAAAGGGTTAGTTTTGCGGCTAGGGGTGCCCAGTGCGGATCCACACCCCGAACCCGTAACGCTATGTCCCCGTAGTACTGCCTAGGGACACTGCCAAAGGCTGGGCTTATGTTTTTTATTTGCGAAAGTTCGCACCCTTATTCTTTTTAGTTGCCCAGAGCTGGTAAGCCCCTGCCGTATCCCGGCCACTCCGGCGTAGTTGCAGTAGGTGGGTGAGAAAGGGTATCCGGAGCTACCTGCGGACTACGGGGATGAACCCCCTCTTTATCAATCATGGCTCAAACACATAGCCCAGGCGGAGGGTCAAGTCCGCCAAAAATAACACCTGAAACTGAAAAGACCAAGAATATTACTGACATAAATATACTTTATCCAAAATTTTTAGTTATTAGCTCAGCAACCCAACAATTATCTAGTGTTTCACCATTTGCTATACAGAAAGGCTTACTCGGAATCGGAGGAAACCCCAAATCCGTTAAAAAACTTAAATCCGGAGACCTACTTATCGAAACGACAACCTATGTGCAATCAAGATCCTTCTTAAATTCAAAACTTTTATGCAATATTCCTATAACTGTCACACCCCATAACTCACTAAACTCCTGCCGTGGTGTCATCTCCGAAAAAGATCTACTCAATGTTTCAGAGCAGGAAATACTGGACGGCCTGAAACTTCAAAATGTTACACAAGTAAAACGTATTTCTATCAAAAAAGGAGACAACATTGTAAACACTCAACATGTCATACTAACTTTTGCTACACCCACCCTACCCAAACACATAATAGCCGGCTACCTTAACTGTCCCGTTCGTCCATATATTCCAAACCCTTTGCGCTGCTTTCACTGCCAAAGGTATGGCCACACTAAAGCAACCTGCAGATCCCAAGATGAATATTGTTCAAACTGTTCGAATAAAGGTCACTCTTTCTCTTCTTGCCAGCTTCCACCAAAGTGTCTAAACTGTGAAGGCGACCACACTGCCAACTTCAGGGGTTGTCCAAGGTGGAAAGAAGAGAAAGACATTCAATATATCAAAGTCACTAAAAATGTATCCTATCAAGAAGCTCGTAACCAAGTAAAAATAACCCTGCCGAAACCTAACGTATCATATGCATCTGCCACCAAAGTTTCAACAGCCTCAATAGCCATCCAGTGCAATATGATCTTAGAGAAATACCTGCAAGACGTTAAATCTTCCAATACAATAGCAACAACTTCTATTACAAAAAACACCACATCATCCTCCAGCTCTCAAACTCAAAATACTTTAGTAAGATCAGACACACAGAAACCCCCAAGACATAGTAAATCTCCAGTGACGGTCAAACGCTTAGAAAGGGCGCCTAAGAAACAAAAAACCAAAGCAAGGAGCAAATCCTTAAATACTAAAACCAACAATAGCTCAGACTCCTCCGATTCCCCAGAAATGGATGTTGAGTCAGGACTCGAGGCACCACAACATCTGATGCCTCGAGATAAATTGGTGACGAAACATCCACCAATTATTTTCCCTAAATGACCCGAATAGTCTCGTGGAATTGTCGTGGTTTCCGACCCAATGTAGACGGTGTCAAGGCAATCATGGATAAATATGCACCTGATGTAGTCTGCCTGCAGGAAACATTTCTAAAAGCAGGCGATATCACAAAATTAACATCTTGTGAAATTTTAAGAAAAGACTACTCAGACGGTGGAAGGGCTTGTGGTGGAGTTGCAATCGTGTATTCTAAACGATTGCCCACCAGTATTTTGAATATCAATACCAACCTCCAAGCCATAGCAATACAGATTCAACTTTCCCACCTTGTTACCATCTGTTGCATATATTTACCACCAAACCATGTTGTTAATATAGGAGATTTGGAAAATGTAATTCAGCAGCTGCCTGCCCCATTTTTTCTCATGGGTGACTTTAATGGCCACCACCCAATGTGGGGCAGTGGTGAACATAACAGCCGAGGATCAATAATGGAACAGCTAATACACGGGCAAAATCTGTTTCTGCTTAATGACGGAAGTCCAACTCTGTTTCACTCGCCTTCAAGGACTTTCCATGCTGTCGACCTCGCCATTTGCTCTCCGTCACTCTCTTTAGACTGGTCTTTCGGGGTTGGAAGTGACCTGTATGACAGTGATCACTTTCCAATCATTTTAACATCGAGGAGCCCACCACCTCAATGCGAAAGACCAGAACAGTTTAAATTTATTAAAGCAAATTGGGATATTTTTACAACCCATGCTGAGCTGACGGACGACATGGTCGAAACAGGCGATATTGACTCGGCTGTTAATGTCGTTACTGATACTATATTGAGTGCTGCTGTTTTAACCATTCCTGTCACCCATGGCAGACTTCCAAAATCTCCCAAGCCTTGGTGGAACCACAACTGTTCACAGGCTGAAAAGCGGAAGAAGCGTGCTTGGGGTATCTTCCGTCGATATCCTACAGAGGCAAATCTCATTGAATTTAAAAGGGCTCGGTCCCTGGCCCGTAGGATACGACGTGAAAGCCAAAGGTCATCTTGGCAGCAATACCTTAATACTATCCGTGGTCACGTAACATCAAGAACTGTTTGGAAGAAAGTGAAAAGAATTTCGGGTCGTTACGCTGACTCACAGCCGCTTTCTATGCTGAAACACAATAATATTTTAATTACTTCCCAAAAAGATATTGCAGATCAACTTGGAGCAGCCTTTGCAGCTGTCTCCAATGGTGCCAATTATAACGCTGACTTTTTAATAACTAAACAAAGAGAGGAGCTTAAAAAATTAAATTTCAGAACTTCTCATAATAAAAGTTACAACTGTAATTTCACTCTAAGGGAGCTACAATGTGCTCTAAAGAAATGCCACTCATCTGCCCCCGGCCATGATAAAATACATAATGAAATGTTAAAACATCTGAACAGTAATTCTTTACAAACCCTTTTAAAACTCTACAATAGAATATGGAATGAGAAAGTTTTCCCGACTTCCTGGCAAAGAACAATTGTAATCCCTATTGCTAAGCCAGGAAAGGACCCTCAAGATGCTGGTAACTACCGTCCCATTGCCCTGACCAGTTGCCTGTGCAAATTGATGGAGCGGATGGTTAATGCCCGCCTGGTCTATTGCTTGGAAGAGAAAGGGGCCTTTTCTCCGTTTCAGAGTGGTTTCCGACACCATAGAAGCACCGTTGATAATATCTTGCTTCTGGAAACCTCCATTCGTGAAGCCTTTGTTCGTAATCAGCATCTCGTCTCCATATTTTTTGACATGGAGAAGGCTTATGATCGAACATGGAGGTACGGAATTCTGAAAGACCTATACCATCTTGGTTTTCGTGGCAATTTACCAGTCTTTATTCAGAACTTCCTTAAGACCCGTGTTTTCCAAGTTCGTGTCGGATCCACTCTGTCTCGAGACTTTTACCAACGAGAAGGTGTCCCTCAAGGCAGCGTCCTCAGCGTGGTGCTGTTTATATTGAAAATCAATGGAATAGTCGAGCAGCTACCACCAGCTGTCAATGGCACTTTGTTTGTGGACGACTTTCAGATCTCCTGTGCTTCGACTAACATGAGTACAGTAGAGAGACAGCTGCAGATTGCAATCCGCAAGATCACGGATTGGACGAATCATAATGGTTTTGTTATATCAAACCAGAAAACAATCTGCATGCATTTCTGCCGGAAGCGTGGGCTGCATCCTGACCCAGAAATTACTTTAAATGGTGTGGCTCTGCCTGTTAGATCGGAGGCAAAATTTCTGGGTATCTTTTTTGACAGGAAGCTCACCTTCTTGCCACACATTCAACATCTACGGCAGAAATGCAATAAGTCGTTGAACATATTGAAAGTTTTATGCAACACAACATATGGTGCTGATACAACATCTATGCTGAGGATATACCGTGCTTTAATACGATCGAAGCTTGATTACGGTGTCGCTGCCTATGGTTCCGCCAGAAAATCGGCCCTCAAGTATTTAGACACCATTCACCACCAGGGTCTGAGATTGGCTTCTGGGGCTTTTCGTACATCTCCTGTACAAAGCCTATACGTTCTGTGCCAGGAGCCATCTCTACAGCATCGTCGGGAAAAACTATCATTAGCTGCATATTTCAATATAAAAAGTAATAATAAACACCCTTTATATTCTCAAATTTTAAATCCAAGATTCCAGCAGTTCTTTTTAAATAAAAAATCATTTATTCCGACCTTCTCTCTCCGTATTAAAGAGCTCTTAGATGACCTTGATCTTGATGATTTCAGAGTTTTTAACTTTAACGATAATTTTTCACCTTGGGAAGAATCACCTGTACATATTCATAATATCATTAATTTTAAAAAGTCATCCTTGCCTGACTCGGCTATTGTGCAAATCTTTAATGAGCATCGCTTTTTTAATTTCTCCTTTAAACCTGTATTCACTGATGGTTCTAAGTCCTTTTCACATGTTGGCTCAGCTGCAGTTTTTAGTGACATCACCATAGCAGAATCACTCCACCCTTCATGCTCGGTTTTTACTTCAGAAATATATTCTATTTACCTCGCACTTCATCACATAGCAGATCAAAATTTTAAAACATGGATTATATATTCAGATTCAAAAAGTGTGCTAGATGCCCTAAGTAATTTCTCATATAAATCTCATCCCTTAATATCAATAGTTGTCAAGCTCCTCCAAAAGCTCAAAAACAATAGTTTTAAAATTATATTCTGCTGGGTGCCAAGTCATGTTGGTATTCCGGGCAATGAGGAGGCGGACCGCGCTGCAAAGACTGCTAGTCAAAGCAGCGGCGCCCCCCTCAATCTGCCAGATGCCAAGCTGGCTTGTGCACATTCAATTAAAATAGTATGGCAACATGAATGGGCCCTCCAAACAGAAAATAAGTTTCATCGCATATCACCTTCCATAACCTGGCCATTTCTACCATTACCGAGCAGAAGGCAGGAGGTTGTGCTGGCACGTCTTCTGATCGGGCACACAAGACTCACGCATGTGCATCTTTTGCTGGCAGAAGACCAGCCTATTTGTGCCATGTGTGATGTTCCACTAAGTGTTCGCCATATTTTAGTTGACTGTCCAGCTTTTACTCTGAGCAGGCTTAAACATTTTAACATGTTGTATCCATCTATCAATAACATTTTATCACATCCCCCATATCATGACTTGTTTTCCTTTTTATTTGAGATTGGCTTTTATTCTTTGATTTAAATGTGTCACTGTTTTTAAATGTTGTGTACTGCTTTTAATAACCTTTTAAACCTTTTATTTGAAAATCCTTGTGTTTGATTTTGGATGTTGAATCGTTTTTTAAATGTTCTGTGTCACTTTTATGGATTATTTTAACTTGTTTTAAAAATATACCTAGTGTTTGGCGCAGAATGGCCTTGGATGCCCTTGCGCCATAAAACCCAAACATCCATCCATCCATCGACACATTTCGAGATTACATCGCAGCTGTTATTTTTAATGTACCACATCCGTCTTTTATGCCTAGTTTTTTTTTTCACTTTTGTAGGCATATTTAATTTCAATTTTCTTTTATAAAACTAAAAAATATCCATCCTATTCAAGAAAAAACAATAACCAAATACGGTTCTTAGATTACGGTTATGTATTATATAATACAAACATTTAGTAACACAGCTGATGTTAAAAAATGTAACTTTAATTATAAAATATTACTTTGGCATACTAAAATATTCCTCAATAAATTTTATAAAATATATAATTTATTTTCATAAAAAATAAGCAAAGATTACTTCGACATAATTAATTACTCCTCAATAATTTTTAGGGATAATATATTTCTTACTTTTTATGAAGAAAAAAACCAACAAAACTATTTTTAATGGTATTGGTAACTGAATATGGCAACCAAATTGGCAAATATAACTGTTTTGTTTACATTTCTGGATTGATCCATCCACTCGAGTTATTCATAACTTTTTAAAATAAAAACGCCTAAAAGTTGTAATGAAGAGTTTCCGTTTACTAATTAGATTTTTTTTCAATCTGTCTATTCAGATATTAGATTAAATATATATTCAGAAGTTGTAATAATAACTTAATAGCTAACAGCGCTGCCATGCGGCTCTTCGATGAAAATACAGTAAACCTTGGCTCGTTTTTGGAAGTACCTGGCCGCTAGGATGGCTTGTTTATCGCACATTCATACCGCCAAAGGTAATATAGATTTAAATTAATTAAAAATAGAACGAGTTCTTTTTGAAACTTCAAACCTATGAAAGGGGCTTAATTGGAGCATTGTGAATCTTTTAGTAAAAACCGCTTCCAGATTACTGGTCTAGTAATGGCTGTAGGTCACTTCAAAAATTAGGTCAAAATTTGACTAAAACTGCTCGAAAGATTTCATTTTCGAAAATTTCCATATTTTTTTTCTCC
Source organism: Hylyphantes graminicola (assembly GCA_023701765.1). Taxonomy (NCBI): domain Eukaryota; kingdom Metazoa; phylum Arthropoda; class Arachnida; order Araneae; family Linyphiidae; genus Hylyphantes; species Hylyphantes graminicola. The sequence continues at coordinate 49,123,590 of CM043120.1, forward strand.
GCTGTATTTGACTCTAGAATAACCAATTTTTTTTTATTGAAAGTAATCTACGAAACCTCTTTACTGTATTTTTTTTATTGTTCTACGAAGTTTAGTTTGCCTGGTAGAAAATAAAATCAATTTCGCTGTTAACATAGCGAAATGTTTTCTGTATATATACATAACTGCCGTTTGCCCTTGGCGTCATTTTGAGATTGGCGGGCGGAACGACCGTTCCGTCTGATTAGTGGGAAACACATAAAACAAAAAAAGTACACTTTTCGGGAGACTAGCGCCGAAGAGTTGGGTATTTATTGCATTTTACTATAGTAAAGTGGTGCGAATGTTTATTTGATATTTCTGATTTCGCGGCACAAGCGATAAAGTCGCCAAAAATGTACAGCCGCCACCAAACGAAATATTTTAAATGGTAACCGTTAACTGTGTATACTATGTACTATGTCCCTTTTACTGTGTGTACACTGTGACCCTTATCTTATGTTTCTGTGGCTCATTAAATGAGTATACTATGTATTTAAACTGCGTGTACTGTGGTACTTTAACTGTGTAATTTGTGGTACTTTAACTGTGCATACTGGGTTTTTTCGCTAAAGATGCTGTTTAGCGAAATGAAAAATTACCATTTATTTTAATCCGATTATTTTTCAATCACTTCAAGAACTTGACCAACAGATATCAAATCACCAATTTTGTTGTTTACTACCTTAAAACCCATTTCCCTCGCAAATATTTCCCTTATAAAGTGCCAGACGTCATGTTTGTTTTCGGTATGTTATATTCATTTACACTATCCGTGCTTTTAACGTTTATATGTTTGTTGTTTTCAGGGACAGCTGTCAGCGAGGTTGGCGCCTGTTTTCGATCGTGGTCGCCTACTTCGAGTGTTCAGACGCGCTCAAGCCCTACCTGTTCAAATATTTGGAAACCGCCGCTTATGACAAGAGACGAGCATATCATGGTACGAAATAGATACTTATTGTAAACATAAGTTGTTTCCTCATTTCTATAAAATAAATTTTATGACTGTAGCTTTATATTTTGTCAAAGTTTGAATATTTTTTAACTCTTGGGTCAAAGCAAAGTTGCAATAAATTGAAAAAAGCAAGCACAGTGCATTTTATGAGAAACTATTATCTAAAGCCATCATCGTGGTCTAAAATTCCCCTACGTAACAAATCTAAAATTGCTACGTAATTTGTAAATTAATTCAACAAGTAAATATTGTTTTTGTATCGTAAAAATAATGTGTTGCCAAATATCTAGGTACGGCTATGGTGTGTCTACAAAACCTAAGAAAAACCTTCAAGTACGGTGGACGCAAGAACGTACCTAGTATAGAAGAAATATCTGCCATTTCTGTAAGTATCTTGCGCCGATTTTAAATTTTACTTCGAAATACCTAACGATATATCAGATTTTATTGCAAAAATACACCTAAAATGACCTATATTTTCTCTTTAGACAGTTGAATTTTTTAAAAAATTATTTATCAAATCATAAACAATTGGGAAATGAATTTAAATGTAATTTTTCAAGTAAAAGTGTGTTTGCGTAGTATAGATCTTCTTGATGCAGCGATGACTGACACAATTCAAATCATTAATTTAGCAAACGGTAAAGAATATCAATTGAAATTGCAAAAGAAAGCTAAGGAAATATGGCGATTAAAAGTTTTAAATTGGAACCAAAGCTATTTTAATTCTACGGTTTATGCATCGTATGAGGTTATTATGCATGTTATAGTTGAGAGTTACTATTACATATCTACTTGTTTTTTTTTATTCTTTCAAATAAAACATAAATGCAGGTAAAATTGTTGCTTGCGCTACCAACTGATGGAGGAATGACAGCGCTGTACCGTGGGTCTTCAAACTCAAGTGAATCAGTGTTAAGCCAATGGGAAAAACTATTATCTCTGCCACATTTCTCCGGCTGTATTGAATATATTTGCACTTGGATTTTTTTTAATAATAAATTTAGATAACTTACAGAACTCAATCTCCCCACTTTTTGAAATTGCTCCGAATATTTTTTTGTAAATTATTTATTCAAAATTTTTTTAAAAAATATTCGAACTAATTTTTTTTAAAAAAAGGGATTGGCGGGACCTGTAAGTCAGCTACATTTATCACAAAAAAAAAATCCGTTTGTAAAAATATTCACTACAGCCGGAGAAATGTGGCAGAGAAAATATTTTTTTCTCCATTGGATAAGCACGCACTTTGCTTTGGAGACCCGCGATCCAGCGCGCCCATTCCCACTCAATGTAAGAGAAATTTCTTTCCGTCCAAACATGATGTATTGCGATACCGATTCTTTCTATTCGTGTATATACAGGCCGGAAGGAACTCCAAGCGTCAGATCTACCGGCTGCCCGGCGGAACTGAAAGGGTGATCAACACGCGCTCCACGACGGTGGTGCAGGACATCATCGAGGAGATCTGCACCATCCTCAACGTCCGCAACCAGCTAGAGATGGAGGAGTTCTCGCTCTACTGCATCGTCGAAGGGGGTGAGGGCAGACTCTTATTACCATGCGATGTCGTGTGCAGAAAAGTGTGGGATCTGCTAGAAATGCAACTTTTCAGGAAAATTATTAGATTTTATTAGTTTTAGTGAATATTCCAAACGAAAAATAATATGAATCTTAACTGATATAAACCTAGTTTTAAAACCAAACTCGCATTCTCCAAAGTATCACTGAGGGACTGGGGAGCCCAGTCGGCGAAAGGTCCCAGGTTCGGGTCCCCAAAACAACTGCCGACCTATAAACAGCACGTGCAGCCAAAAATGTAAGACAAATAATTCCCCGTGTAAGGGAGTGCATGTTAAATACGCTCCAAACTCCCAACACTGCGTACGATGTCCCCTTTAGCTGTTGCGTTGGGTGCCTATTCAGGTATCGGCTCGTCACGTGACTGTGGTTCTAAAGCCAATGGCCCTCGTGTAGATCTAGTGCGACGATAATGCAAACCTAACCTCGAAAAAAGGTGTTGGTCCAATCCATTCATTGGCGAGTTTGTCCAATTCACGCTATTAGTGTGCCGTCGTGATGAAAAGAGGCACATATTCTTGGATGTATTGGATATTCTTGGCTCTAAACAAAGCTGGCTTAGAGCCAATTTACTGTCAGAAACCACTATGGGTTAGTAAAACATCCTTAACTAGATAACCAACTATCTAATAATATATACCAAAAATGGACGTTGATAAATCTTTCAAAATGCCAAAATCCACAGAAGTGGAAGAACGTGCTAAGTGACTGAAAACGAGAAAATGAGCTTATGTTTTTTCGTTAGCACTTAGATCCGTAAAAATCGGTTCTTGCCAAGAATAAAAAATTACTTAAAGTTTATGAAGAAAGGGAAACTTGAAATCATTAAAGAAGGAAATATTATGTTCCGTGACACAAAAATCTCATTGTTTTGTTTTTCAATAATGTCACTTACACTCTTAAAACAAACGAGTGATTTTAAATCGGTCTGAGTTACTTCTATCGCTCCTGCGGTGTCAAAAATGCACTTCCCCTATAGGAGTGGATCTTTTGTCTGTTAAACCTCCGACAGGATCACTCCAAACAAGTGATTTTAACTCAGCCTGAGTTAATATTCACTCCTTTCCAGTGTCGAAAATGCACTTCTCCTACTGGAGTGGATTTTACTCGTTTGTTTTAAAAGTGTAGCATGTTCTTCTAAGCTCTTAAAATTCATGTAGATTTCAAACTGAAAAATACCTTTTTTTTTTACCCAGATCCGTACACGATGCCGCTCAACCGCGAGGAATACATCCTCGACGTAACCACCGAGCTCCTGAAGAACGGCCAGGTGTTCTACCTGATCTTCTGTCGGTCCGTCTGGTACTACCCCCTACGACTGGACAACCACCTCTACATAGAGGTCATCTTTAACCAAGTTGCGCCTGATTATCTGGAGGGGCTTCTGCTGGTCATGCCACACGAGAGGGTCAAGGAACAGAATGTGGTGAGTGCGTGGAGATGGGGCATGTTAAATCTTTAGACGAGATGTAGAAGTAGACAGCGCGAGTCGCATCCGTTTCTACTGCCGGAAGCGTTCCGGAATGCACCATGTGATTCAGGGCAGAAGGACTGCTACATTTGGCGAAAATTGTTTCGGGGGTTTCGATTTGGCGACTTTAATATAAACTTAATAGACAACGAAAATGAAAGTTTCCGTATTTAAATTAATTTCCGATTTTCAAATTAAAATAACATCGAAATGCAAAACTAATTCTGAATTTAAAACTACATATAAATAACACATGTAGTAACTTTGCATGAGTATTTGGCGACTAATTTGATTGCCAACCTTCAAAATAGAATAATTTAGGTTATTTAGACACAAACTTAGATTTTTTTTGCAAATTTTGGCTTGAAAAGGTAAATATATGCATGTTATACCGGAACAAATTTAAAATAACAATTATTAATATTACATTTGCGATCATGCTTACAAATCGCCATTGAAGAAGCATGGGAAAAAGGATCTTTTCTGCCAAGTCACGTGACACGAACTGCGAACATCGTATTTTAGGGTTACACTTCATCTACTCCCCTATTTATGAACTAAGGTTAAATCTGGGTAAGGGAATCAGTGGTTGATATCTTAGACCTTAAAGGGGAAAGATCTGCATCTCCAAACCGAAGTCTTCTCTCTGAGAGTGTTGTGTTGTCAGAGTATAGTGGTGCTGCCATCTATTTACTTAAGATAAAACTAAACCCTAACCCACCCAATTACGGATCTTAACAGAAACCAAATATTTTCCTGTCTTTAGTGGGAAATGCCTAGAATTTGTTTAGTTAAAACAATTATAAGCCAAATTTCTCCAGCAATATTTTTGCAGATGATGTGCTTATATGATAAATGCAGCTGACTTCAGCGTCTCTATATTTCAACTTTGTGAAATTGGTTAAATTTTTAATACATAATTTTATGACAAAATATTCGAACACATTTCAAAAAGAGATATTTATAAGACGTTTCAGTTACATTTATAATATAAAAAGCCGTCTGCAAAAAAATATTAAAAACAGATTTTATTTCAGGAATTTTTAAAAATAGCTTGTGTAAAAGGGTGGTATTATTATATCAAATAATCCTTTGTAAATCATTAAAATTAGAACTAGGTAATTTACAGTAGTAGGTGGTTTAGCAAACACTTGTTGTGAATCGTCAATTAAATAAGTTATACGCCGGTAAAAATGGAGGCAGTTGAAACACACCAATATATCTATAGCCTGACCGTGGCTTTATTTCATTCGAGTGTATTACATGGAGCCTTTAGAAATCGTACTCAAATCATATTTGAAAATCGAATCTTTTATCGAAGTTCGTAATAAAAAAATTGCTATTTCTTGGGAAAATTATTTTGTTTTAACTTGCTTTTACCAGAATATTTGATTTGGGAAGGGTTAAAAATGCATTTCTGTAATACTGTCTTTGTACCGAAGGTACTACAGTAAAGGAAAAACAACTTTTAAAGTTACCAGAGTTGGAAAAATAAACATCGTAAAGGCTAATGTGAAGTGCCAAAATCTGTACTGCAATGCATGTTTTTTTTTGTCAAATATTGATATAAATATGAATAAATGTTGTATGGCATATAAAAGTTACCAACACAAACCCTCAATCTCTACATAGTTTTACGAATCTTACAACTTTTGCATTTCTATCTAGGCCGATATTTCAAAAGTCGCAGCTTTGTTGCACAGAGCAGCAGACATGGAACACACTCCTGCAAAGTAAGTTTTTAGTTTTCCAAACATTGTTTAAAATATCAATTTGAGAAAACAACATTTAAATAACTGTTTCTGTTGAAAATATTTCCTTTGAGACAGCTTTGCAATAGCGCTTTACTTTGCATTTGAGGATTCGAAATGTTTTAGTGTTATTTCGTCTATGAGGATTACTAGTAACTAAAACTTCAAAATGGAATGTAATAGATAAAAAAAACTCATATTTGTCGAGAGGGAGCTCTAATTTAATAGAATAAATTGGATTATGTTACTTGTTGCCAAACGGCAACATTATGCATTAGAGGGTTAACCAAGGCCAAACTAAATAGAATATCAGGTATCGTCAATAAGCGCAAACAAATCGTCACTTAAGTTCCCGCATGTGCTATATAACTTTGCAAATCGGTAGAAATTTACTGAACGGTGACCCTTAGCGAACTTTCCAAAATCGCGCCATAAGTCGGCAGAAAGCCAAACTGAAATCATAGGATAGGTTTGAATTATCGTCGCATTAGAGCTACACGAAGGAGAGCCGAAAAACGTGTTTATTTAACACCGACTGTTCGGACTTTCTTGTTGCATATCTCAGCAAAACATTATACGGACCGATATTCTGTAACAAGAAAGTCAGAACAGCCGGTGTTAAATGAGCAAACAAGTTTTTCGGTTCTCCCTCGTGTAGCTCTAATGCGACGATAATTCAAAGCTATCCTAACCTATCCTATCATTTCGGTTGGGCTATCGGACGACTTTTGGCGCGATTTTGGAAAGATCGCTAAGGGTTACCTTTCAGTAAATTTCTACTGTTTTGAAAAGTTAGATAGCACATGCGGGAACTTAAGTGACGATTTGTTTGCGCTTATTGTCGATACCTGATATTCTATTTAGTATTGCCTTGGTTAACCCTCTAATGCATACTGTTGCCGTTTGTCAACAAGTAACATAATCCACTTTATTCTATTAAATTAGAGCTCCTCCTAGACAAATATGTGGGTTTTTTTTCATCTATTACATTCCATTTTGAAGTTTTAGTTACTAACTTCATTGATGACTGTAGTAAAAGTGTACTCCAAATTAATGAGTGACGTTATTAACTGTTGTGAAATGACGTTTTTTTGGTAGCATTCAAAGTATAATAATATTACTACTAAATACAAATACATTGTTTTGAAAAAATAATTATAGTTAAAAAAAGGATATTTTGAAATATATTTAGTAGTTTTCTAGTCATTAGTATCAAAATTGGAATTTTGTAGTTGGTTTTTGTCATATGGAAAAAATGTTAATTCTAATGCAGTTAAATTTTTTTCAGTATTTTCCATAATTGTATGAGTATTTTTGGGGTGAAAATAAAAAATCATGCATTAGGGGGTTGTACGTATTTTAAATGAAACTATATTTTCCTTTCCAGGGAGGAAGTGAAATACCTCTTGCCAAAGCCGATCCTCGGAGTCCGCGACATTCGTCCAGCCCAGTGGGTGGAGTACGTCCAACAGAACTGGCCGCAGATGACGGCATTGACCACTACAGAGGCCAAAGCTCAATGTTTAGGTAAGTCATCTTTAACCCTTTCAGTCCCAGTGATGACATTTGGCATCATCACTTTCAATAGTTTTTTTAAATGTTTGTGTCCCGTTATGACATCCAAAAACACATCATTCGATTCTTCACACTTTGTTCTATAAGACAATATTTTACATTAATCTCAATAGAAGTCAGAACTACTATTTTTTTTATTTAGAAAATAGCTAACAAGCGTTTCCCCTAATTTTCGAAAAGTTCACTTCAGTTCCACATATTTAAAACACAATTTAAACTATTTCGGTTAAAATAATTACTAAATTTTTTTAATAATATGGTCAAATACCTTAAAATATATAACTCGAAGTATTTTTAGGTAATACATATATTTTTATTTTGTTGTTTTCCACAGTTAAAAAATGTTGGCATTATTTCAAAAACCATATAAAAAATTAGAATGAGTTTTTTTTTTCGTATAGAACTCTTATTTTTGACCTAAAATTAGCTTATTTTGTGAATATCAGATGTTTCTGTAGTGTAGTAAATTTTTGGGACTGAAAGGATTAATTAAAGTTTTAATTGGGGGTTATGGAGCCTAGTCGGTTAGACATTCGCCTAGCATGATGAAAGGTCCCAGTTTCGGGTCCTGGCATCGCCAAAAATAACTGCCAACCTATAAACGGCCCATGAAGCTGAAAACGTCCGACGAATAATACCCCGTGTAGAGGGATTGCACGTTAAATCTGCTCCAAAGTCCCGATGCTGCATACGATGTCGCTCTTAATGGTTGCGTTGGGTGGTTACTCAGGTGTCGGCTCGTCACTTAAAATACGACGCCCGTCGCCAATAGCCCTCATGCAGCTCTTGTGCGACGATATTTCAAACTAAACTAAACAAAATTAAAATTGTTTAAGTGTACACTCCGTGCCACCCCAACTTGGGTAAAAACAAATAGTAAAAAGACAGAGAGAAAAGCGCGATTGGTCCGTTAGGTGGAAGCTCTTGTAAAGTAATATTTACATACAAAATGTTCTGAATACAATTTAGCCAAATACACTTTTCATTCTGATAAAACTGCCAAATTTTCTCAATTAATATTCATATCGGTTAGACCTTAAACGAAATTAATGTTTTAAACATGTTTTCTGGATGGATTCACAAATAATAATTTATGGAACTCCTTACATGCGCGGAAGGATCCTCTCCATAGCATATTTCCATTTAGCCAACTTAGGTAGGCGAGGAGTGTAGGTTATTGGATATTTTTCAGGTCTTGAGGGGGAACAGAAATGCTTAATAAAAATACTTTCTCGATCGTCGATTAGTGGCAATGTTACGTGGGAATAGAGCACCGATGGAAGTGCAGGAATGAAAGCTGGAAGTAATTACCGTCACCTGAAAATAGTCAATACTAAAATAGTTTTATTGGATATATGTGTAGTTTTTAGTAAGCTGGAACCAAATAGGGGAAGTAATAGTATTACTTCTTATTTTGTGCATTTGAGTTCGCAATAAACAAACTAAATTTTTAATTTTTTTTTATTTGACAAACGAAAAAAGCTTTAAAAAAAACGACTTTCATTTAAAAGTCTTACTATGACAAAACTTACTGTGAACGAAAACAAGTTTTTTTACTTGCTCAGCAAAAAAATATGTACATAAATTTGTAATTAAATCCATTACAATTTTTATTTAACTTCTCAAAATCTTATTTTCGGGTTGTACTTGTAGTTTTAAACATAGTTAAACTTGATGCAAGTCAAATGCTTAATTATTTTGTTTTTAAATAAAGCAAGCAAGATAACTATAAAATTTAACGTATTTTATTTTTAGATATTCTTCAAAAGTGGCCCTTGTTTGGATCGTGTTTCTTCATTGTAAAAGTAAGTATTGTAAAGTTAAACTACTCTAGACGAAGAAATCTACACTATCAATACCGTCAGTGCGGGTAACTTTGGCCAAAATCATAGTTTTTTTCACAAAAGAAGAAAATTTTAACTTCAAAAACGATTTAAACACTTAAAAATCCTTATGCATTCTAAGTATTGTACATTTAGGAATAATTTTCAGGCATTTTTGTTACATTTTATAAATTAATAAAAAAATGGTATTAATTTTAAAAAATAAGACACTGTTAGGAGCCCGGCGGGTAACTTTGGCCACCCAAGAAATACATAAGAAACATACTTTTTAACATCCTTAAAAGCTGTGTTAACGATTTAAATAGCAATATTAAAACTTTAAACACAAAAATAACAAAGTTATAAGACATATAGTTATTTAAAATGGTATATAACTTAACATTTACATTGCAGTGCATCGTGGAATGGCATTGTTTGTGTAGCTTAAAAGAAAGAAAAATAAACTTCTATTTTAATAAGGAAAAAGAACTTTTTTGAAGCAAGATTTAATAACAAATATATTTGTAAAAAGAAAACGATTTTATTATAAAAGGTGAAAAATAAGATATTTATAATTAGGAATTTGAAAATGTTTACCTTTCGACATTTGCGATTTTGAGTGGAATGCGTATCTTGCATTCTATCTTTATCTTTTTAATGTTTAAAATCATGAGATTTAAAAAAAAAATATCTAAAAAGTGAGTAATCATAAAAGTAAGAATTTTTTCAAAAATAGTTAAACTTAATACACTTTTACATACATTTTTTAAAGTGCAAAGTTCCATAAAGAAATATTTACATCTATGGCCAAAGTTACCCGCATTCATCGGCAAAAGCTTCCCAATTACAAATATTTAAATACAGCATAAAAAGTAGTCAACTTAGAATAAAACAAATGGTGTAATATTCTTCCTCATTAATAAAAGAATCGAATAGAGTGTTTTATTTAAATATTTTCAATATTTTTTTAAGTGTTCCAGACAAAAGTTGGAAGAGATAGATTTTTGTCATTTTATGCTCGTAAGAATGAAAACAGCATTTGTAGTATTGCCAGATTTAGAATGAGATTTTTTTTACATGAAATGAAATTCGATATTTCCACCTTTCCAAAAATGTAAAACAATTTAAGATGAGATCATTTTATGAAGAGAAATTAAGAAACAAATCTTTTTCCGACGGGTGGCCAAAGTTACCCTCCGTGGCCAAAGATACCCGCTTTGACGGTAGTCAAAGAAAAATTAATTTAAATATTTTTATACCATAATAAACCGAAAAGGATACAATATCATGTGATGTATTTGTCATCTTTTTATAAGATTCTAATATTGCAATGCCGCCAGTTTTATCATTCTATGCCTAATCTAAAAAAAAAATTTAAAGGGTTGAATGGGCATTGCTAACTCTAAACCGATTGAAAAGGACTACAGTCCACTATTTAATTCTAGCGGCTGAGATGTCAATGTGTCCGCCTAGTAAGCCCAAAGATCGTAGGTTCGCTGAATCGACGAATTTTTCTTAATGAGAAAAACTTGGGCATGTCATATGATTTGTGGCATGTAAAAGATCCCTGATTAGCCCATTTGGCTTGAGTTATCTCGGCATACTTTAACATTCACAGATAATTCAGATTCATTGTAATCTGCTTGTCAAAATTGGTAGCGAGAGTCGCCTGGTGCTTGGTCGATGGTGCCACAAAAAAATGACACTCAATTCTGGGGAATATACCAAATCTGCAAAGGCTTGACCGCCAATATTGCAGCCCTATTAGAGAAAAAGAAACTACCCAATTCTTGCGATATAGGTGGTTTTTCTTCTCACTATATGCGGTAAAATAACATTCTGATAGTTTATAGATTATACAACCCTTGAGTAGAGTCTGATTTTAGTATTAACAGTCATAATTTGTTTTGATTTACAGTGGATTCGAGGAGATGCGTTACCGGTGGATCATATACTAGCTCTTAACAAAGAAGGGGTTCACTTTTTGGAAGTTATCACTCATGTAAGTGATAAAATTTGCATATTTTAATTATTTTTTTCTAAATGTGTATTTGCGATTCTTTATTCTAAAAATCAGTCGTAATTTTTAAATTTTTTATCTAAAAATATTTTTTTACATGACCTTTATTGCATGATGAATTATCGTCATTGGAATCTACAAATTGAAAATTTTGAAATCTATAAAAAAAATAGTATTTTTTTCCAAAAAACTATATAAATCAATGAGTTCTGTGTATAATACTACTTTATTTTTAAATACAAACAAAGGAACGAATCTATTAGTCAGGTAACATAAATTGTGGTGCTGCCATCTATCCATCACATATACATGTGCATATACTGCGGTGCTGCCATCTATTTACTTAAAATAAAATAAACTCTAACCCAACCAAATATAAACAAGAATAAGTCTTGAAGTTGAGATTGTGTATTTCTCTTTAAGGTTAAAATAGAATTAAATTTGTAAATAAATGTTGAATATTCATTTATGTAACTATTAGTTCTTCAAGAACCGTGCATATAACGCATGACAGTCAATAGATAATTTTACTAACAAATCCTGAAAGTCTCCAAGAAAATCGACGGCATCAACTATCACGCCCCTATTCAATTTGGCCCAGATTAAAAATAAATGGCTATTAAGTAATGAAGTACTGAAATACTGAATAAATATCTCCTGCCCTTCCAGGAGACCACTTGGAAGTACCCCTTCTCAGAAGTCATCTCCACGCGAAAAGTGAGGGCAGAGGACGGCACCCTCTTCCTAGACATGAAGTGCGGAAACCTCATGGTGCAGAAGATCACGCGTATCCAAACCGACCAGGTAAGATTACTTGCTTGTAGTATGTCTTCTTATACCAGGATAGAGTTACTTAACCCTTTCCGTCCCAGTGATGCCATTTGGCATCATCATTTTCAATATTTTTTTCAAAATGTTTATGTCCCGTTATGACATCCAAACACACATCATTCGATTCTTCATACTTTTTACTATTGGACAATATTTTACATTAATCTCAATATAAGTCAGAACTATTTTTTTTATTCAGAAAATAGCCAACAAGCGTTTCACCTGATTTTTGATGAGTTCACTTCAGTTCCACATATTTAAAACACAATTTAAACTATTTCGGTTAAAATAATTACTAAGTTTTTTTTTTAATAAGTAATGGTCAGAATAATTTAATAATAATGGTCAGATACCCTAAAATATGTAACTCGAAGTGTTTTTAGGTAATATATATTTTTTATATTGTTGTTTTTCACAGTTAAAAAAATTTGGCATTGTTTCAAAAACCATATAAAAAAATTTAATGATTTTTTTTCTTATGGAATTCTTATATTTGACCTAAAATAAGCTTATTTTGTGAATATCAGATGTTTCTAAAGCTTAGTAAATTTTTGGGACTGAAAGGGTTAAAATGTACTGTAATGAGCAGGGATCAAATTGGCTAGCTCTCGTATTTCTGTGTAATTTTGCTGTTAGGTGTTACTTTGTTCCAAAAAAAAAAAACTTAATGATGCATAATAATTGGCTAATAATATATGATTGTTTAAATGTTATAGAGATTTTAATTAACATTTTTTAAAGATACAAATTTATAATCTGTTAGTTCTTTAGTTTATTTTTTTTATTTTTCATATTGTCAAACTGAAAACCCCCTTGGCTTCTTTACATCCATGAAAACTATCATTCTATACATAAATATATCTATATTTTAAGGCGTATTACCAATCCTAGCTAATCAAAAGTGTGTGTATTAAAAAAAAATCAAAAATTCTGGCTTATTTTTCTCCATGAAATTTAAATTTTTATTAAGTTGCGCCATAAATTGGATTAAAATTAACTACACATACTTAACTAATTTGAATTTTTTTAAATCTTTTTCAGGCTCATGAAGTTTCAAGACTCATTCGCCAATACATCAATATCGAACAAAAGCATCGAGGCATCAGCAATGGCGACGCTCCCCATGACCTTACTCTATCACGACACATTGACAAATAATACCTTCATTTCATTGGATGGAGAACGCTTCACGTCATAACACAGCATTGCTGATGAAAACTTTTTATTGGTTGGCTTTGTGGAACATTTTATATGCCAATTTTGTTTGGAAAGAACTCGGAGATGGAATTCCAATTTAGAAGATTAATCAATTCTACCAGATAACATTTGATTTAGCACATTTTTGAAAAATGTTATCAAATAATATAGATCGTGACACATTGACAAATAATGCCTTCATTTCATTGGGAGGAGAACACTTTATGTCATAACACAGCATTGCTGATGAAAACTTTTTATTGGTCAGCTTTGTGGAACATTTTATATGCCAATTTTGTTTGGAAAGAACTCGGAGATGGAATTCCAATTTAGAAGATTAATCAATTCTACCAGATAATATTTGATTTAGCACATTTTTGAAAAATGTTATCAAATAATATAGATCGTGACACATTGACAAATAATACCTTCATTTCATTGGATGGAGAACACTTTTGTCATAACTAAGCATTGCTGAAGAAAACTTTTTAATATAATTATTGGTCGGCTTTGTAGAACATTTTATGCTAATTTTGTTTGAAAAGAACTCGGAGATGGAATTCCAATTAAAATGATTATTCCATTCTATGAATAACATTTGATTTGGCACATTGTTGGGGAATATTTTATTTCTATTTGTAAAGAACTTGTTGATGACATTCCAATTTAGAAGATTATTCCATTCTACAGAGAACTTTTGATATTGCAATTTTTTTTTAAAAATATATCCGAATATAGTTTGAAACTATGATAGTCAATATCGTCTGCAAGATAAACTTTTGAAAATGAGAAATGGAAGAAAATTGTTGATGATGGTTAATAATTCAAAAATGTTCATTGTTGTAACTCGTATGGTTTTATTTTTAATTTTAACCATACATCTGACTGAATGTGATGTTTTTATAGTTCTTTTTTTAATTAAATGTTTAAAATATTTAGAACTGACCAAGTAAACTAAAAGTAAATAAGAGTATTTTAGAATCGTTCACTAAAAGATAAACAATCTTGTATTGAGCTCATTCCGGTTTAAGTTGTAAAGTAGGAAGCTAAATGGTATGTTCTCATAATACATAATATTTGGCTAATAATATATAATTATTTAAACATTATTAAAAGTTTAATTAGCATTTTTTAAGATGCAAATTTATAATGTGTTGATTCCTACATTATGCTCTGTTTAGCAGACTTTTAGTATCCGTTTACCAGTTCTAAATATTTCAATTTAATTTATGTGAAACACTTTTTAAAATATTTTGGTTCTGTGAGTGCCAAATGAAGTAATGTAACGGTCCACTAGAATTTCAGTGTTTTCTACGTCAACAACACAAGTTCAAGGCTATTGATTTATTAAAACGTTTGTATTTGTTGGTTGATGAAAAAAAAGTTGTAAATTCTATTTTTTAGAAATGTATTTCTCTTTAAATTTTTTATTGTAAAGTACATGTATATTTATAAATATTGCCAGAAAATATTTGTCATCTGTTTTAATGGATCTTGCGTTGTGTACCTTTGCCGTTTTTATTTAATTATATTTCAACATTAAACATTTTATAACCAAATAGCTTTCATTAATGAGTAAAAAGACACTAAAATAGAAAATTAGAATTATGTATAACAGTTTATTAATGCTTGTTTAAAGTTAAGTTTAAGAAAGCTTTTAAAAGTTAGCAGTTCATTTTTACATTGAAATAAAATGGAAGAAATAAATTTCAGGCGAATAATGAAAGAGCAAATCATAATTTCAAAAACAGATATTTAAAGGCGACAAAAGCGGTATCGGCAACAAAGAAGTCGGGAAAAAAATCCGTCTGCAATTGTTACATTAACCCTTTCAGTCCCAAAAATTTACGACACTACAGAAACATCTGATATTCACAAAATAAGCTTATTTTAGGTCAAATATACGAATTCCATTAAAAAAAACCATTAAAATTTTTTATATGGTTTTTGAAACAATGCCAAAATTCTTTAACTGTGGAAAACAACAAAATAAAAATATATATATTACCTAAAAACACTTCGAGTTATATATTTTAAGGTATCTGACCATATTATTAAAAAAAATTTAGTAATTATTTTAACCGAAATAGTTTAAATTGTGTTTTAAATATGTGGAACTGAAGTGAACTTATCAAAAATCAGGAGAAACGCTTGTTGACTATTTTCTAAATAAAAAAAATAGTAGTTCTGACATCTATTGAGATAAAAGTAAAATTTTGTCTGATAGAACAAAGTGTGAAGAATCGAATGAATTTTGAAAAAAATATTGAAAGTGATGATGCCAAATGGCATCACTGGGACTGAAAGGGTTAAAAGCAGAGACATAACATAGAGTGGACTGCGCATTGGCAAACCTAAAGTGTCCTAAACATCTAACTTACACAGTCACATGACTGTGTCGCGTTTGGCTCGCATCTATGGCGAGTTTACCATTTGGCGAGTTTTTCCACAACGACCTGAACACAGAGGCCGACAATCTAATGTTATGATAAAGAAGCTTGGAAAGGAGCAAGGATGAATCGCTAGTATTTTAAGATCCTCTTAAGATTATTTCTTTGATTTTGTGCGTCTATTTAAGACTACTTGAACAATTGAATGTGGACTCTTTATTAAAAATTAATTTAAAAGAACATTAGTAGGTTTATGTAGAGTGTTGCTGTAATATAAGTGTAATAACATGGTGAATATTTTCTGCCGTCTCTATAACTTTCGTTCTAACGGTCCGATTTTTTTTAAAAAAAAATCAAATATATATATATTTTTTGAAATATTGCTTCTTCCTTTATTTAAAAAAAATCAAATACTATATATATATTTTGAAATATTGCTTCTTCCTTTATTTCACCTGGAATAAATCAACTTTCTAAAACACATCAACATATTCCAAATTCAACAAATGCTCTACTTTTTAAATATAAATAACTCAAAAACTACGATTGCAAAAACAGGTTTCGTTTTGACCAAATTGTAAAAAAAATATTCTACTTCTAAGCTGTCAATGTTCAGACCATTAATTTAATTGACTTGGCCCAAAATAAATTAGAGTTCTAACAACGTTGATTTAATCATGAATATGATTCTTCAGTATAAAAGAGCTTTTAGAATAAATTCCCTCGATAGAAATTATAGTTTATGACGAACACACAATTACTAAAAGTATGCAGAACTAAATAAATTTTACCCGTGAAAGTGTGACTAATCCTTTTTTATACCCCTCTTTACAATTAGGAATTCACAAGCATTTGGCATCTTGCACAAAACGTTACTGAATTAAGAGTACAACATTCACGATTGTTAACATGCTCAGAGATTAAAAGAATGTAATTAAATATTTATTATTTAAGCCAAAAGAGAAAAATTCCAACAATGCTCAAAAAATCGTCTGCAAAAACATTTAAAAAAAATTCAAGCTGCCGTGATTGGTAGAAACCCACGTGACATGGAATTGATGGTAGTCTCCACTTCGGTTTGCTAGCTGATATTCAGGTCTTGCGACAATTTGGAATAGTTCGTAACGAAACGGTAGCGTTAAGTTGCCATATGTAGCAACCTTTCCCCTCTTGGCGATTTATGATGTTTAGGACATAATGCTAATCTGCAAGGGATAGCGGTTTTTTAGAAAAAACTGGTTTTCCATTTTCCATCGGTTTTTCCCTAAAAAACCGGTTTTCGATACCGTAGGGCCTCATACAAAAAACCGGTTTTCAATCAAAACCGGGACCCCCGGTTTTTTGAAAACCGGTTTTGGTTTTCCATCCCTAAGCTGCTTTACTATGAATGCGCAGTCCACTCTATGTTATGTCTCTGGTTAAAAGACTTCTCGAAATTTGAATGGCGAGAACGAAGAAAATCAAGGACTGTTCAAAGATTGTTTATTAAAATCAAGGAGTACTAAGGGGTACTCGAAAATCAAGGACTCCTTAAGGACTTTCAATGACCCGTAGGAACCCTTTTACTAAAGTAACGAGACGCTCGGCTCTTCCGTTTACGCAATTTTTAAAAAAACAAGTTGGTTTGTTACAGAATCTGACACTTACACCGCTTCCACACAACATTTACGCTGAACAGGAAGCAAACCAACAAAACCTCAGAAAGAAATTCGCCAAATAGGGCTTTTAGCTACTTCTAATTTTAACTTTTATAAGCCAAAAATAATAATTTTCTTCAATCTTCTTCTGCAGATTTGAAAATTAATCTTTATCGTTTGCTAATTGTTTTAAAGTTTGAAGAATAATGATGTAGGTTTTTTTAATAAATATCTTTTTGCAGCCACAAGTTTACATTTCAAAAAATAAATTAGTTAAATTCTTGCTTTAAAAATACAAGCGAAATTTTACATATTATGCAAATTTAGAATTTTTTATGTATCTTTCTTCATACTTATATAATGAACCATAAAAATAACTTTATTGTGCTATTACAAAAATCCAAATTGAATTATACCATAAAAATAAATATTTTTTCACGTATTTTATTTTTATTTTAAATAAAGTTTCTTGTTCGTTTGTTGTTATGGCAACTGTGAAAATATTGAATAAAAATGGAATTTCCATGTTATTTCAATGTAGATTAAATTTTTAGTTATTTAAATTTTAAATAAACTTCTAATTTAAATTTTTTAATGAAATTTGGAATGTAGCCTAAACTGATTTTTTGCTTCAAAATGACGTATCCCACTTGTTTGTGTGACTTGCGGTTCGTTCTGTGAAAGTGGGTGACAGACGGACAGACTGAACAATTATAAAACCTTCCACTTTTTACGTTAACGTAGTGTGGAAGCTAAAAACTCATTGTGATGCAATGCAATCTCAATGGGATATTTTGTGAAAACTACTAGGCAGCAAAATAAGTACACCAGGAAGTATTAGATTGCCCTGAATCTATTCTTAATTCATTTTCGTTAATGTTGTGGGAATTTTAAGGTTTCTGTGTAAGCCGATTCCTTTTTATGGCACTATGTTTGTCCCAAATTTATCTACCTATAAAAATTACTGTCTATATATTTATATTACCAGGGCGCTTATAACGCAATTCACAGATCAGGTAGTACCCCTTAACTCGTTCTTATATTCTGTTTTCCGAAAAATTTAAGTAGTTATCCCATAAACCGGAAAATGCCCAAAAATGGTTAGGTTTAAATTGTCGTCGCACTAGAGCTACACGAGGGCTATTACCCAAATAAGGAAAAGCTATTAAGTCTCGATGCCAAATTGAAGTTTCTGTGTACTGTAATCATTTGCGAATTTCTAACCTCTTTAAAAATCGGCACCGTTGCGGAAGAAAATGATTAAAAACTAGGTGGGTTAAATCCGCAGTTAGGTCTAAAAGCATGATACGAATTCCTTCACTTGATGTCAAGTTATCCATCCGTATTTGAAAATACGGAAATTATTGTAGTTACGCATAGAGCTATTCAAGGGCTATTGTTTGACAACCAGGTTTATAAAGCTAGTTTTATAATGCAATACGAAAATAGAAATTTAGCAGAACCTTTATTTTTCTAACTAAAAAATTACATTTGTAAACAATGGCAAGTTTTAGGATACATATTATAAAGTTTAGAACAGTCATTGATACTTAAAACAAAGGATGTCCAAAACACAATACGCAGCTTCTTGTGGTAAATTCAACATAAATTGAACAAAATATTAAGGTACACCTAAACTTAAGCCTACGATTTTAGCTTACATAATGTTGTACTAGACCCAACAGGCTGTAGGCTATATATTATATTTACTTAATTTTGTACCACTTTCTGGGCAAACTATTATTACATCCAACTAACTCCACAAAATAGCAACTTTAAAACCACATTTGGCAATCTCTGACTAATATAACAATAACTTTCACAAAAAGAATATTCCTAATCAAATATAAGTATTACTTCACAAAAGCAATTAGTTTGTAAAGCCAAACGTGAAAAAGCACCATCAGTAAAAATTTCGACTTGTTAATATGAAATGCATTCAATATGTGCACTTATATTTAAAAGCTTTCTTAGAAACTGAAACACCATAAAAAAAAATTAATCACAAATATATTTAAATAATGAATGGCTACATTTTATAACCAAAACCTTAATATATAATCAACAATAAAACTTAAAATATTATCCTCTTAGGAACACATACAAAAGCTTCACAAAACTAAATATTAGCACAGCACTTTGACTTGGAGCATAACTAGAAACAATATCAGTTCTTCCAACATCTTTTTAATATGAACAATTCATTCAAAATACATATATTTAAAAGCCTTTTTAGAAATGAGAATGAGTTTCTCTTCTCTTTGAGAAACTCTTTTGAATTCTCTTTTGAGAACAAAAAAGAATTTATTAGCACAAATATACTTCTTAATAATAAATTGCTACATTTTATTACCAAAACATTAATATATGCTCAACAATAAAACTTAAAATATTATCCTTAGGAACACATACAAAAGCTTCACAAAACTAAATATTAGCACAGCACTTTGACTTAGCATAACTAGAAACAATATCAGGGTTGCCACTCACCACTTTTTTATTAAAGAAAAGAACTAATTTGTCCAAGACATCTTAATATTCTTTAAACATAAAATATATTGATATATCTGTGGGAATGGAAACCTTTGAATAAAATACAAAATTTTCACAAACACACAATAAGAAAATAGGCGAATGCTGGCCTTCAGCCTAACCACAAGTAATGTAATATAAATATGCATAGTTCCAATATTTCTACACAACTCAACAAATAATGATTGGTTCCAAGCTTTATATTACATTTATTTTGCTATTTAATTTTTTTATTGAAAGAAATGCTGGGAATAAATTGGCTGTATTAAGATCAGACTATAGCTTAAAATGGGTCTTAAAACTAAAATGGAACCAATATTAACTGGATTAATTAGGGACCCAAACTTTAGAATTTAATTAGCCAATTATTAATTTTGCCAAACCTGCTTCACTAGTTCGTTTATGACAATTAGAAATTAAGTTAAATAACGAAACTTATGTTTGGCTTTAAAGAATTAGATGAAAGGGCAATCTCAGGCTACAAAGAAAAAATAATTTCTGATATCTCTATTAAGAAATGCCAGGTTAAACAATGGGAAATTGTAAAAGGCTCCTCAAATGAGTTTGACACATCAATATAATTGTGTGCCAAACAAATCCAGACTGCCGTTCGACTCCTACTCCTCAATGGATTAAAACATCGCACTTCTGAAATGGAAAGTGACATGTGTCCGATTTTTAGTTTAACGATGAGGTAAAGCTACAAGAAACAGTTCAATTGATTGCTCATTTAACAGCAGCTTTACTCAAAAAGTATCATTCCACATGTCACTAATCCACCAGTTCTGGCGGTATATTTGTTCCTGAAGGAACTACACAATATGGGGTTTCCCTTAAAGTTTAAAGTGACACTGCCAAAGACCTTGCTTTTTAAAGGGCATATTTATAGAAAGTCCAACAAGAATTGGAAAAATACAATTCATTGCGATTTCAGTCTAGGATCTCCAAGGTTTCATTGGATTGAATTATCGTCGCACTAGAGCTACACGAGGGATATTGCCAATAGGCCTTGTAATTTTAAACCTTGGTCAAGTGATGGTCTTAAGCCCTTATGGTATGCCAATTTAACAAACACAAGTTCACAGTATATTCTTTAAACTCAATTCAACCAATTATGTTGACAATCTCTTAAACCATCACTGAACTTGACAATCTCTTATTTAGAGACTGAATAATTAAAATGCAAGTTCCAAACACATCCCAATCTAAATGGCCTTTGGCACATGTACACTCAACAGTAGAGGACATAATCTTACCCATTATTTATGTTAAGACAAGCAGCAGTTTGGCTAATTCATTTCATACAGAATACAGAAAATGTATCATGCATCAGCCATAATTTGTAACTTTAACATTTGTATATATATAAGGAATTACACTCCAACAACATCAACAATCCACATATATTTTTTTTACTTCTCTGACCATAACGTTTTATAAAAAGCAGCTTGCTTAATAACTGTATTCAGTCAATGTTATCTCAGCGCCAGCAATTAAAATAGTTTATATCGATGCCTGCATATTTTTTCTAATTAAATTGATTACAGTTTCTACAATCATTTTTTTTTGTTTTTTCCAATTTTATTTTTTCCTAATTAATATTTCAAACCCTCAAACGTATAGAACAACTTCTCAACAAAAAATAACGGCCGTTTCGCTTCGGATTTCCTATCCGATTCAAAAGTTACCTCAAAACGTCCACCCCCCTCACACCTGCCACACTCTTTTTCCTTTTCCAAACAATGACACATTCTCATGCAAGCGTCTTCCATCAAGACACTAATGGACACGCTTTCCCCAGGCTTTACCAACAGCCTCTGCTTGAAATCAATAATCAGCAATGTATTCAATCGTTTCTCTCTTTTCAAGTCGAACATTTTGTTGTTGTTCTTGTACACATCACAAAAAATGCTCACTTCCTTTCGGAAATCCTTGGTTTCTGCTTCGAGCTTAATTTGCAACCCTGTGAGGCAGAAAGTCCCAGACTTTGCCTCAAAAGTTATGTCGTTATGTATGTCAGCTTCAATCGTGCTACCTAGACCTGTTTCCTTAACGTAATATAGAGGCACAGGAAATTCAATGGGATCAACGTAAAGTGTGCAGGAAACGGTACACTTTTGCTCTTTAATGGTTATGGGATTAGTGGGGCCTGGAACATTATGTTTGGGCACCTCTGCAAACATGGCAGAGTTTTTTAGTGCCTCTGTGATTTCTAACTTCCTGGCAGTTTGGACAATACTTTCAACCTGGCTCGAATGGATATCTTTGAAGTTGAAATAGTCCTTGCAATAGTCTTCAAGTTTTTCAATTCCATACTTTTTGGAGAGGTAGTATGCCTCCAAGGCAACTTCCCACCCAGGGATTGATAATGCTGAAGTAGGAAACACACACCTGAAATAAAAGCAAATAAACATTACAAATAAATGTATTACTTATTAAATCCTCCATTTTCTCTTTGATTTGTTTCTTTCTAATCTACGAATCTACCTCTAATGGGTTTTTTTCCCACTTGTTTTGATATGTGCTTTTTTTAATAAAATCATTGCACTTATTTTAGCATGCTATTTTTTATTTAAAAAAATTATAATATAGGCTTTTAATGACACTATAAACCAAAAATTTGATGTTTAAAATTGTTTACATCAAATAAACAAGATTACCAAGACAATAAAGGTGGTTACCTTAGGGCAACTAATTTTTTCTTTTTAAAGTCTAATGCAGAAAAAAAATGAAAACCTTATTTACACTGGATATTATTGAATTTCCCACCCAAATAATTAAGTATATGGTAGAACCTTGATTATCCGAAACTCGTAACCGACCGTCCTTAATTCAAAATCAAAAATTTCTCCAACAGGGTCATTCTCGTTTGCTCAAACAGTCTTTGAAATTTAGGACAATTCTTAAATGAGGAATCTCCAACTATACTGAAATTGTCAAACTTCCGTGAAAATCAGGATTCGCTGACAATTCTAACAACGGTATTCTCCAGTGA
This sequence comes from Hylyphantes graminicola, assembly GCA_023701765.1. Taxonomy (NCBI): domain Eukaryota; kingdom Metazoa; phylum Arthropoda; class Arachnida; order Araneae; family Linyphiidae; genus Hylyphantes; species Hylyphantes graminicola. Next base: position 49,146,366 of record CM043120.1, read on the forward strand.
ATCCAAAATAGGAAATTCCAGGGTTTAAAATAAAGTTTTTTAAGAATGTAAAACTTCGGCAACTAAATAAGTAAAAGTTAATTTCTGGCAATCCTAACTCCCGGAATCTTATTCTTCTAAAATGAAGAGACTCCAAATGATGTCTACTATAAAACAAATAAAACAAGAACTTTTCCAGAACTCAACTCTGATATTTAAAAAAAAATCAGAATTAAAATTAATGTTTTTGCTATTACTTTTTACAAAGAGAAGGAAGTCCCAGTTTCAGAGAGAAGCTTATATTAAATTTCAATGTTTACAATTACAAAACCAGAGCGTATTTTGGACGTTATTGAGTTAGTGTTGTGGACTTATTCGGAGCTCGACTGAACTATAAGATTTACTATTTAAATGAGCATGAGCATTCTCTATTATCAGGAATTTTCGACCTACTTCTGGTCCCAATTAGATCGAATGATCAAGGTTCTACTGTATTTCATAATTTTTGGTGAGGAAAAACACACATCTCGCGTTCTGAATGACAACATAATCCCAAATGTGTGTTCGTCTTTCTAGGGGTCATGGTCAGGTCAATCCAACTGAGGTGATACTGGATCCCATGAAAGATTTTGTACTATTTTAGACCCTACCCTTCTTACCCCAAGTGTTACGTAGGTTTGAATTATAGTCACACTAGAGTTACACGATGGCTATTGACAACAGGCGTCGTAATTTAGAACCACAGTCAAGGGACGAGGCGACACCCGAGTAGGCACCCAACACAACCAGGGAGGTTAAGGGCAACTGAAACGTTGGGACTTTGGAGCATGTTTAACATGCACTCCCTCTACACGGGGTATTATTAGTTTTCTTTTTGGGGCTACAAAGGCCTGTTTTTGGTCGGCAGTTATTTTGCCGATGCCCGGACCCGAACTCGGGTCCGGGTCCAAACCGACTAGCTCCACAGCCCATACCATGTGGGTAAGAATCTATTGCAAACTCAGATGATGGAAAGGAAATAATGTCTTTCATTTATGTACAGTATTATGTCCCCTGAATTTATTATTAGGTCGGTAGTTTTAGCAGATGTGTTCGCACCTACTCTCCCCTTAGCCACAAGACTCCACCAAGCAGAGTCCATGGACGTGAACATGCTTAAAGCAATAAAGCGAGTTGATGCAACACTGAAAAGCCTACAAATATTGCAGAGAAAGTAGCAGCAAACATTTTAATAAATTATATGTAAAAACTGAAAATTTGGATGATCAGATGGGGACTAAATTGAAAAAGCCAATAGACTAACAGGAAATAAAAAAATTATGAGCAATGCCTATTTGTGAATTACTTCAGAATAAGCATTTATACTCTGTTCATGGACTTCCTCATCCATGAGCTTTCAACAAGATTTGCAAAAATCACAAATAATTGACGTTGGAAACTTGCTAAATTAGATTAGATTCAGAACCTTCTACCGTAGAAGGTAGTAAAATGTACAAGTCCAATCTATCCCGTTTCCAAGCACTGAAAGAGGTGAATCAGAAAAGTCAAAAGTTACCCAACCCTCCAGCGGAAGCAATCCAATATGCTGACGACTAACCAAACAAATAAACACTTCTTTAATTAACATGCATTCTTCTAATTATAAGCAGTACTATGGAGAAGACAGCCTTCACATTCATAAAGAAATAGCAGGAGCAGATAATCTACCTATCTCCTTTTTCGCGAATTAGCTGTTTGAGCTTTGAAACAAGACTATTCGAAACTAGATCATTAATTTTTAAAATACAGGCTTTTAAATTGTTTGTTTCTAATGTGACTAAAACAAATTATTCTAAAGCATTAATCACGCTACCAAGTGAAATAAAAATCAAATATGGCAAGTTTATTAAAAAACCAAATTTTTAAATACATCAGTAAGTTAGGTGCAAATTTTTCTGTTTATTTTAAGCGCATCTTTCTCTACTCTGAGTATTTAACACGATTGTTGCTTGATAAAATGCATATAAAATGAAAATGACAAGTTATTAAAAATGGTTGATAACATATACAGAGTTCTGACACATTTTAAATATACCAGTTAGGGATAGCCGGAGCCTATGTATATTATAGTTTAAGTATAGTAAATCGGTCAGTATGATATGGTTTCAATACTTTTTCCCAATCGCTGTAAATTTGGAATTTTACAATGGGGACCGAGTTTTTTTACAATTTATCACAACAGAAAGGTTGACAAATTTAGGATATAGGTGAAGAAATTTATATAAGAGAATTACATAATCCGAAATAATTTTTAAAACCATGATAAAAAAAAAATATTGACCAAATTAAAAACAAGTCGCAATAACTGACTAACTTTATTTCGTTGTCGCAGCGAAAACTTAAAAGAATTAGACTAATATTCATCATTGTTTACACTGGACATTTTGTGAACAGTCAATAAGAGAACTAAAATAACAAACAGGTAAATAAAAAACAAAAATAAAGTTTTAAGTTGCGAAAAACAGTCTCCAAACTATAACTAATAAGATATAGGGCCTAGTCCGTTGGACACCTTTGTTAATGGTAAATTCAATGGGATAAAGTCACAATGCATGGGCTGGACCCAATATCATAGTTAGGACTATGTTGAATGTATTTTGCAATGACACCCTTCAAATACAGTAAAATAATTATACAAAAAATCATTAAGGTCAGAAAATACAAAATATCCATTCACTTCTTACACTTACCCCAAAAACACCTTCACAGCATTTCCACTTATCGGAAGCTCCCTGTCCCTTTCGCCAGGTCTCGGTATGATATCGGACAGTTCGAAATTCCTAACAATTTGGGCCAGTTGACTAAGCGGCAAGGTCCGTTCATCCACGAGGGCATTCTTTTCATCAAAGATCTTCAGGCTGATCATGCCATTTTCAGAGTATGCAGATCTTTCTTTTCGGAGATCATGGTTCGAGATCTTTCTGCCATTCGAAGGAAGTCTTTCGTTGGCCTTAGCAGGGCGATTCTGTTTAGAGGAATCGGAGCACACAGAGGGGTTGGATCGAGAGCTAGAACTGTTCGTTTTCACGTTGAGATTCAGGTCTTTTTCGGCGTTTGGTGGCAGATTGGTACATCTGTCCTCAGCAGCAGCTTGTTTAAAGCCAGAGCTGAGGTCATTCAGCTTGGGTGGAGGTTTTTCCTTTCTCCAGTTTGACAATGCTTCAGTTTTAAAATCTTGGGCTTGCTGGTTTGATGCATCAGTAACATTGCTATTGACGGGATATTTATTTACTGTGGCTTTTTGCTCCCGGGCTTGGTATGGAAAAGATGTTTCGCGTGTCTTTGACTGAGATCTCAAACGGTTCTGTGATGGCTTTGCTTCAGGTCTGAAACCTTGGTATCCCTGACTATCTCTCGCTGCTTCATTGCTAGAGCTTGGTGATTTTGGTCGTAAGTGGGGTGGTACATATTTAGGTGAAGATAATGGCACAGCCTCTTTTACCATGGTATCAGGGGTTTTCATTGAAGATTTTAAGTGGTATGGACTCTGAGCTGTCTTTGCCTTAAATGACGGTAGACTTTTCACAGAGTTAAGTTCCAAGACTGATCTAGAAGTCGAAACAGAGGCAAGCTTGGGGGAATTGACATCTTTTTCTACAGGCTTGACTTTGGGGGCTTCATCAACCCGTTCATCGTGGTGTTCCTTTTCTTTAATTTCCTTTATTGAAGATATTGTAACAGCTTCTATAGCAGCAGCAGACACTTGTAAGCCCTTTGATACGTCATCAAAAACGGCTACCAAGTCTTCCTGGGTCGTTGAAGAAGACTTGCTGATGGTTCTCAACGGAGAAGTAGTCGGAGATTTACCAAATGCAGCTATTGGTGGAGGACTACCTCTAGAAGCATTTTTTAATATCTCAAAAACATCATCTGTCTCCATGGCTCTACCACAAGACTGCTCAGGATTAGATTTTTCTTCTGCTTGAGGCAGTGCACCATTTTTGCTTGAGATTGACGGTTGCATCTGTGGCGAATTTATGGCATTGGGACGTGTACCGAAAGCAGTTGCTGGAGGTGGTCTACCAATAGGCTTCCATGGAAGAGTTCCATCTACTATTTGTTGTAACCATTGGTTTTCCGAGCCGACTTCAGATTTCTTGTTACTGTCTACCGACTGTGATGCAGAACCACAAGGATCTTGAATTGCTGAACCTACATCTTCATTTACTACTGGTTTTAAATTGTCTTTAATGTGATCTGTTAATTCAGTAGATTGATGTTCATTGTGATGAGTACCATTCAAAGTAAAAGCCGCTTCCCCTGCCAAATCTCCTCTGGCCGCAGGTTTATTATCATCCAAACTCCTATCAGATGCCCGATGAGAAGTATTTCCCAAATTTTTCAATACCTGACAGATCTTCTGCAACTGACCGACTTCTTCAGAATGTTCCTTTCCATCAGTATTGTGGCTTTCTAAAATTGAAACCACCTTCTGCAAGTTATCAATGTCTTGCTGGTAAACATTTGTTTCCGCCATCATTCCAATTCCTTCTTCCTGCATGGGATTATCATGGATGTCAATCTGAGATTCTTTGCTTGTTGTTGGAGAATTTAAATCTAGGTTTTGGGGCAACAAATTATTGTCGACCTCCGAAACAATTGTTTTTGCATTGGTGCTTTCAACTGGACTAGCTTTCGACATAACTGCTTGTGAAAATTCAGATTCCACCTCAACAGAAGATTGGAGCGGATATACTTCAGTTTTCGAACTTGTTCGACATCTTTTGGATCTTTCAAGTGAAATCTCATCCATACTTTTCTTTTTCGTGTTTTCTGGTTCTTTCTTTGGAACTTCGGGTATTTCAGCAACTGAGACCTCCATTTCACCAGCAGGCTCTTCTAAATACGATGGACTTAGAAACGACAAGTTTTCACTGTTGGAAGCTTCGATAGTGTCCATTCTATCATCAATTTCAAAGTAAGGGTTCTCACTCTGTAACATGTTCCTTAATTGTCGATGGAGAGATTCTCTATTTGCAACATCAGCGGATTCCGCAGTATCCATTCTGTTGTCGATATCCCATATTCCGCCAGCAAATCTTGGTGGTTCCTTTTTCTTTTGCAAGTTCTTTTGAATTATTGACATTCTGGAAGCGAGAACGTCATTTTCATGCGCAGTTGCTGGCGGCAGTGTTCTAAAAGGGGTTTTGTTTTCTGTTTCACCCTTTACAACCATGGTCGCTTCTTCACAAAAGTAGTAATTATATTCCCATTACTTCGACAACATTCAAATGCCTAAAAATGTATCACAAGTTCATAGTTGCGTTGCACAATTATCCCCCGAAAAATGCGAAGTGAACACGATGATGGAAGATGCAAATTTGAAATGGAATGTCGGACGTCGAAGAAGAATAAACTGAAGCTGAACTAAATTCAAAAACAAGAACCACAAAGTTTTAGTTCGTGTTTTGACGAGATCTGATTGGTTTATCTGATTTATCAGATGATATTTCCCTGTGTAATTTTTTGATTGGTTGAAAATGCAGAATATTTTGTCACTAAATTTCAAATAAAATGTTTTCAAATAAATTTATTTAAAATAAAAATAATAAAATATTACCAGATTAATTTCTTTCAAAGACATACCATTCATATTGCTAAATAAAAAGTTTAGTAAGTGGAATATTACACAACTATTGAGTTAGTTTGGTTGATTATTCATTGCCAATTGCTTCATAAAATATTTATTTTGGACTTTAAAGTTTTATTTATTTTTCAGTTTTAAATATCTAGGAAGGAACTGAAAGACTAAAATTGTCATCAAGGTTTATAATTGATTAAAATACAAATAACGTGTTAGCTGTGTTAAGACAACAAGAGATAGAGAAAAAGTAGACAGTTTGAATTCTTCAAATTTTCTCGTTTTATTTCCTTACTTCTGGCTTGTTTCATTATTTTCTGCCTTCTATATCTATGATTTTCTGGATTAAAGAATTTTTTTTTGTTCCTCTTTATTGGTTTTTATTTATTTTCGCTTTATGGATTCCGTATGACTTTAAAACTCGCGTTTACTTTGATTCGAAATGATAGAATAATGGGAATTCCCCGTTTTGGAGAAAAGGGATTTCCCCATTGGCTGTGGTATAGTTATCGAATCGAATTGAAGCAACTGAGGTAACATTAAATTATGACTAAACTGAATATATATAGTCGGTTATGTCATAATTGTGTAAAGCTGTAGTTAGATATAACTTTTAGAGATAATATAAGTTGATATATGCGGAGCACCTTGTGAAAAATAATGTACTTAAATTAGAAATATTAATATGTTTTGTGCGTTTATCGAAGAATAAATTTTTCAAGAAATATTGTGAAAAACTATTACTATTCTGATTTAGAACATCTTGATCTTGACAGAGATATTTTAACGAAAATAAAAAAAATATTACTCCATATGCCATTTCTTATAGTTTATTGTACAACAGAAATCAGAATAAATACCATTTGAGGACAAACCATTATGTAAAAGCACAAAGTTATTCATGAAAAGATGATTATATTTCGGTTTCGGTTAAAGATACCAGATTTTCAAAACTAAAGTTCAGGAAATTTCCATTGCTAGCCCCTCCCGTCCTCTTTTTCCCCCGAGAAAAATCAACCTAAAATTGTAGCAAAAAATGCAGTTAAATTCCAATAAATTTATTTCTAGAGTTAAATTTGCAAAATCTTGCATGATAATATTTTTTGCGGCTTTCTGAACCATTCTTAAAAGTGTTAGGAAAAAACGATCCACTCCTTTTATATGAATTTAGCTATAAGCATTCGTTTCTTTCGGTTTTCTTTGATAGTTTCAATTCAGTCCAAAGGACACGTGTTCAAAGTATTTTCAAACTTCACAAAGAAAAAGTAGACAACGTTTGCATTAAGGCTGGATTTCTAAGAGCGGCGAATTTTACGACCAGTTAAAGCGGCCTTTAAAAAAATATTATGAGGATACGAATATATTTAAGAAAGGAAACAAATACATAATTTACATTAATGCTTACACCGTAAATGTATAAATAGTACTAATATTTCGCAGCTAACATGGTCGCTGCGAGGGCAAGTGCAACCCTTCCTTTTGGATGTCGAAGTTGAAAGACAAATAGTGGACAGTTTAAAGAAAATTGTCTATTTCTTTTTAATTTAGTGTGTAAAGGTATATATATATACTCCTTGCCAACCTAAGTTGGGTAAATAAAAATATGCTATGGAGAAGATCCTATGGAGAGTTCCATAAATTATTTGTGAATTCATCCAGGAAATATGTTTAAAACATTAATTTCGCTTAAGGTCTAGCTGATTTCAGTATTATTTGAGAAAATTTGGCAATTTTATCAGAATGAAAAGTGTATTTTGGTTAAATTTTATTCAGATCATTTTGTATGTAAATATTACCTTACGTTGTCAAAATCGCACCACGTAATATATCCTCAAACTGATCATCGATTAGAGTTATCGCCTCTCACAACGCAAGATCCACTTGAACCAATGCTTAAATTACTTTAAAATGATTACGAACACATTTTAGCCATATAAGGCTACATAAAAACCCATTTTAAAACATAATTTATTGTTTATTTCTTTTAATATACAAAATTTTAAAATGATAAAAGTAATCAATCACAAAGTTTAGAGGAAAATACAAATTCTTATAACAAAAACCGAGGGTACATTATCATAGTTAATGGAATACGGGAAAATACATTACAGAAGAGTACACGGGAAGAACCGGTTGATTTATTAGGCTGACGCCCGCAATTGCTTGATTGGCGGACATTGGCGCAAAAAAAAACGGTTTCTCTCTTTCTTCTTCACTTGGTCAAAGGCGTCGGGATCTTCAATCGCCTGAATCTTGGTAGCTAGGAACCACAGAGATAGTGGTTAAAGTATTATAGTGGCAGATCACGTGAACTACAACACTGGCTTCAATGGGACTCTTATGAGAGCTCCTTGCGCGTCCTGTCGTTAGCATTAGAGGTCAGGTGATCTGCCACTCTATTACTTTAACTATGATCTCCGTGGTAGGAACTGGTTTCCTTACACAAGTTTAGGCGATCACTCGCTATCATCGCCAAAGTGGCCCTGCTAAGGAAACTTCTCTACAAAATCAATCGGTTTTTCCCGTGTACTCTTCGTTTGAAAGCATTGCTATGGAACTCATTTACAAAATGATAAATTTGTAGTTTAGATTTAGCAAATAGTAATTTTGTTTATTTAATTGAAAGAGTAAATAAATTGAATTTTTTAGAGAAAGTAGGATTTACATATTTATAAATAGTATCAATAAATACATTACATAACTTCTTGAATATATACGTAACAATTCATAACATAACCAGAAAACAACACACTTATATACTGTACTATATTTTAAACTACAGAATAACAGGTAATAAAATCTATAGTTCAAATTGTCAGAAAATAGGATTACACTTGTTAATAATGAGGGTGTTCGACTGTATTTAAAGCTATCATAGGGTCGAAATATGAGCTCAAACTTCAAACACTGTAAAATTGTGGTGCATCGTTACACCAAAGAGGGCAAAACTCTGATGGAAACTAGCTTTACGGAGATAATATATAGCTTACTTTTTTTTGTACAATAAAAGAATAAATTAGAAAAGAAGATTTTTGCATCACTGGAAACTGAAATAACATGCATTGGCCATTTCATTTTTATTATGATATACTCACAATTTTCATAATATCTTATATCATATTCGCTTAACCCTCTAATGCATAAATTTTTATTTTCATCCCCAAAAAATATATATGTATCTTTAATACTCACACATTATGGGAAAAATACTAAAAAAAATTAACTGCATTAGAATTTAAATAATTTCAATTTTTAAAAATTTTTCCATATGACAAAAACCAACTGCAAAATTCCAATTTTGATAATAATGACTAGAAAACTACTAAAATTATTTCAAAATAACCCTTTTTAACTATGATTAATTTTTCAAAACAATTTATTAGTATTTAGTACTAATATTATTATTATTTGAATACTGCCAAAAACGCAATTTCACAAAAGTTAATAACCTCACTCTTTAATTTTGAATACACTTTTACTACTACTGTCATCTATGAGGATTATTAGTAACTAAAACTTTAAAATGAAATGTAATAGATGGAAAACACACAGATTTGTTTAGGAGGAGCTCTAATTTAATAGAATAAAGTGGATTATGTTACTTGTTACCAAACGCTAACAGTATGCATTAGAGGGTTAATCTTTGAATCTCCGAAATAATTTTTAAAAAAAAAATTAAGTGGACTGGGGTACTTAGTTGTTACTCCAAAAGTCATACATGATCATTTGCATTCTCTTCCCATCATAAGATTGTCTCTTAACCAATAACAAAAAAAAAATCAACTTATAAAAAAGTTGAAATAATGCACAGCAGAAATGTCGTTGAAATAATCAGTCTCCAACTTATACAGTTCTTATTTGTTGAAGCCATCAGACTTCCATGTTCAGCACCTGTAAAATAAATGCGTAACTTTAAATAATATGATGATTAAATAATATGATTTTTGAAATTGGTTCGAATATTTTTTAAATTTTTTAATTGCTATGTCCACACTGCGACAATAAAAATGACAAGAAATTGCGCGCGCATGGAAATGCCTATACGAATTGGTCAGGCATGTGCGCGCACCTACCTCGAATGGACCAAATTGCATATACATTTCCATGCGCGCGCAATGTCTTGTCATTTTTATTGTCGCAGTGTGGACATAGCAAATGAATAATGTTACACAAAATATTCGAGCCAGTTTCAAAAAGACCTTCAAGTCATTCACATTTGGAGATTCAAGGGGAAGAATACTTGATTGTTTATTGGGAATCTTTCCATATTCTGGTCTGCTTGGTGGACATCGGCGACAGGTAAACGGTTTTTCTCTTGGTTCTTCTCTCGCAGTACAAACAAACCTGGAACTTATGTATCGCGTGAATCAGGGTTGCCGCGAGAGAAGTACCAAGTGAGAAGTCTGCAGTCTAGGATATAGCTAGCTATCGTCACCAAAGAGGCATGATGCAGGCAGATTCCTATTCAATGAAGATGTTTTTCCCCTTTTACTCTTCAGTTATAATATTAAAAAAAAACTGTAAAAATATTCAATACAGCTGAAGAAATGTGACTTAGGAAAAAAATACCATTTTATTTTCACAAAAGCACTTTGATTTGGAAAAACGCGGTCATTCGGTCTCATTCGCCCTCAAGGTGGAATGGGCGCGCTTGACCGGGGGTTTCCAAACTTTAGTGCCGCAATGTTAATCCAATGGGGGGAAAAACTATTACCTCTGCCACATTTCTCCGGCTGTATTGAATATTTTTACTAGCTGTTTTTTTTTAATAGTACATGTAGATGGACATGTACAGGCCTCTATAACCACTTTTTTAAAATTGCTTCGAATACTTTTAGTAAAATTATTTAATCAAAATTTTTTTTAAAAAAAATTCGAACTAATTTCAAAAAGGGGGATTCTCGGGACTTGTAAGTCAGCTACATTTATCACGTAAAAAAATATTCGTAAAAATATTCAATACAGCCTGAGAAATGTGGCAGAGAAAATATATTTTTCTCCATTGGATTAACACTGATGCACTTTGCTTCGGAGACCCGCGATCCAGCGAGCCCTTTCCCCCTTAAGAGCCAAGCAAAAGAAATTTAAATATTATTTTATTATTTTAGGACGAACCATCTCTCTTACAAAGTTAGAGCGCCATAAGCTGAAATACAGATGAGACCTCAATAAGTTTAGCCATTTATCAATCATTCATTACATCACACTTCCTCGTGATTACTCGTCAAACAAACAATTTATTTTTATTTTCGTCTGCATGTATTTGTGATAACAAGAACACAAACTAATATTTCCAGACTTATGTGATACGCTTTTTTTTGCTTTCGAACTAAACTTATTTTTTAATTTAAAAAGTAGAACGTTTTAAAGAATTTTATGCTAAAATTAGTGATTGTTGTACTGCCTGTCAACTAGATATGTATAACTTATCTTATGATAAAACATTTTGTAAGAATAGATTAAAATTGATCGTGTTAACTCGTCAAACAAACCATTTATTTTTGTTTTCGTCAGTACGTATTTGTGATAACAAGAACACAAACTAATATTTCCAGAAGTCGATATGACACGCTTAATTTTTGGCTGCGAACTAGAACTTTTTGTAACTTTAAAAAGTGGAACGTTTTTAAGTATTTTATATTTAGTGATTGTATCGTATGATAACTAAATATTTTATAACTTTTTTGTTGTATTGGCATTTTGTAAGACTAACGTTGCAGAACATACTTAAAAGTACTTATAACCACACTTAAAAAAATTATATTATAAACTTGTGATTTATGAATTTTTTTTCAAACAAATTTATAATTGTACATATGTTATAAGCACTTAGAATTTGGATCCATTGTGAAAAAAACATAATCATCATCATAATCACATTTTAGCTACTTTTAGCTTCCACACTACGTAAAAAGTGGAAGGTTTTATAATCATTCAGTCCGTCTGTCTGTCTGTCACCCACTTTCACAGAACGAATCGCAAGTCTCACAAACAAGTGAGATACGTCATTTTTAAGCAAAAAATCAGTTTAGACTACATTCCAAATTTCATTAAAAAAATTTAATTAGAAGTTTATTTAAAATGTAAATAACTAAAAATTTAATCTACATTGAAATAACATGCGAATTCCATTTTTAATCAATATTTTCACTGTTGCCATGACATCAAACGTCCGAGAAACTTTATTAAAAATAAGAATAAAATTCTTGAAAAAATATTTATTTTTGTGATATAATTCAATTAGGATTGTTTTAATTGCACAATAAAGTTATTTTGAAGGTTCATTATATATGAATGAAGAAAGATGCATAAAAATTCTAAATATGCAATGTTTCGCTTTTATTTTTCTGAGGTGTTGTTGGCGTCTTTCCTGTTGTGCGTAAATGTTGTGAGGAAGCGGTGGAAGTGACAGATTCTGTAACAAACCAACTTGTTTTTTTTTTTAAATTCGAAATGATTTTTTAACAAAGGAAAATTGGGCTATTTTACTTCTTTTGGTACTTCTTGTATCTCTTTTACTATCACTCTCTTTTCTATCTTTTATCCTTTATCTCTATTCATTATCTCTGGGTAGGGTGAAGAATGTTTCAATATTTAGATAAAAATTGCTATTTTCTCACAAGTAATAAGGTAATTTTGGAAATAGCTTTATGGTTGGCATGGAATATGTCGAAAGGCGAAATGAAAAGTGAAACCAAAATAAAAAAAAAACTGTACAGTTTAAGTTATTTTATTTTTTTATTTTTTTTGGGGGGAGAGGAGGTTCTTATAGGTGAACATGATTTAACATGCAGATAGAACTTATTTAAAATTCTTAAAAAAGTGTTATCAAATTCATTTCTTTGAATGACATAGCATTCATATTGTTAAAGAAATGTTTGATTACTTCATAATTTTTTTTTTCGACTAAAAAGTCTATTGATTTATCAGACTTAAATATCCAAAAGTAAGTTAAAAGGCAAAATTTTTCAGTGAACAGTTATGGTTCCTGGGTTTTTTTTTTTTGTGTGCCAATCGTATTGCTTGGCGACAAACAATTTTAAATTTTGACAAACTAATTTGTTTTGTTCAAGATGACAGGCGTCGAGAAAAGACACTTTGGTTGTCTGGCTTTTAAATTGTAGTTTTTAATTCAATTTTACAAAATTTAATGTTCTATTAGATTATATTACTGCGATCTGATATGTATGTGGTGCGAGATTGAGAGTTGGCAGTTGTTTCCGTTTTCAATACAGCTATGATGCAATGCGTGGTGTCCATCATATTTGTTAATAGTGACTTTGGGCGACCTTGAAAAATTACAATTAGATTGCTGCGTTTCGTTTATCAGGTTTTGTTGAAGTAGGATTTTTTTCCGATTTGCCGAGTTTTATTACGTAAAGCAAATCATTAAAGATTGGTTTATATGTAACTTAAGAGTTTGGGCAGTAATGAGGTACAACCGTGCAACGCCAGGTATATAAAATTAGTACAAGATGTTGCAGAAATTGTGGTGCTGCCACCTATCGAACAGATGCAAGTACACAAATTGTGGTGCTGCCATCTATCAAAGAGATACATGTACAAATTGGTGCTGCCATCTATCGATCATATACAAGTACACAAACTGAGGATGATGCCATCTATCGATCAGATGATTTATACAAACTGTGGTGCAGCTATATATATCGAACAGATACATGTGCATAAATTGTGGTGCTGCAATCTATCAAAGAGATACATATTCACAATGTGGGTGCAACTATTGATCGATCAGACGCATGCGCGCAAATTGTGGTGCTACTATCTATCGATCAGATACGTGTACAGAAACTGTGGTTAAGCAAACTATCGATCAGATATGCGTACAGAAACTGTGGTTGGGCAAACTATCTATCAGATACATCTATGCAACTTCGAGCACCGCCTTCTACATTAAGATAGCTGATAAATTAAAGCAAAACACAACAAGGATACATCGATTTTGCACGAAGTCTTTAACGGAGAATGCGACCGAATGTCCCCTGGTCTCCAACCAAGTGTACCCAAGTGAACCAACAAGTGACTCTGTGTAAATCAATCAAGTAAGTAAAAATATTCAATACAGTCGGAGAAAAGTGGCAAGGAAAATATTTTTTTCTCCATTGGGTTAACATTGATGCACTTTGCTTTGGAGACCAGCAATCCAGCGCACCCATTCCCCCCTAACGTAAAAATTTAAATCACACAAAAATCCATAAATACCTATTTCTTCAAATCCATCATCCTCAGTGTCCACATCTATCGCATCACTTTCTGTGTATGGACCTTCCGTGGTGATCGGGACATAAGCGACGGGCACATAAGTGTGAACCATCCAGTCTTCGTCTTCGTACTCATCGTAATCGAGGTCATGCCCAGGGCGGTGTATGGGATCGTACCCTCGGGGTACGGGGGGCAATTCGAAAGGGTACCGCATGACGGTGTACGGCCGCTCCGTAGTGGTGTGGTCGTCATCGTCAAGAAGGAATGGCGGAATGTAGGGTTGGAGTTCTGGGTCCGGCATTGTGTCTAGTTGGCCTGCTTGGGTGGTGGTGAAGAGCAGTAGAAGGAGGATCGTCAGGCTATGCATTTGTGTGATTCAGGAGCTATGGAAGGGTCAAGAAATTATTACGAGGACTCTCTTGAAAATTCCACATCTTAAAAATCATAATGTTATTCCTATGGAAAACATTCGCAAGTCAATTACCGCCACAATTTTAATGAAAGGTTAGTTTTTTTGTATCATTGTAAAGAACGAAAAGAGTAGATTTTATATAACTAATTTGTTTTGTGAAAATCACATATATAGTATTTTTAACGATTTTTAAAATTAAATTAAAGTTAGTAAAAATGGAGTACGCATTAAGTTCTAACTTTAAAAAATTATTAAAAATACTAAAAATGTGATTTTCACGGAAAAAATTAGTTTTATAAAATCTACTCCTTTCGTTCTTTACAATGATACAAGAAACTAGTAACCTTTAAATAGAATTGTGGCCGTAATTGAATTGCGAATATTCTCCATATGCATAACATTACGATTTTCAAGGTGTGAAATTCCCAAGAGAGTCCTCTAAAGACAAATTATTTTGACATAAAAATTGTATTATTTAACCAATGGGAATTGGTTACATTGTGTCTAGCAGGTTTGCTTGGGTGGTGGTGAAAATTCAATAGGATGGCCTAGTGGGTTGTATCGCATCCCATTACGCTAGCAATCTGCACGCTGTAATGGGTGCGGGCAGGCGCGCAGCCAGGGAGGGGGCTCGGGGGGCTCGAGCCCCCTCCCTGACTGTGACAATGTGCCCTTTTGTCCAAATTAATGTTCCCGAATTTCTGTAATTTTATAAAATGTGTTTTAATGAAAAACAAAGTCAATTGGCACAATATTCTTGTAAAAAAGGAGCCAAAAACGTTGCTCATAATCAGTTTCCAAAATGAATCATGATCACTTTGCCATGCAAAAAGTTGCTTTTGCCTGTTCCTAGGCTTATACAACTGAAGTCTCTCGAACGTATTCCGGCTGTAGAACTAGTGAAGGATTTTAAAGTTTTTTTAGACATTAGCGAAAAGGTATTAGAAACTTTTCATTTCATCTATCGTTAAAAGGCAAAAGCCCTTACTTTTAAACGCGATTTTGAAATCTATGTTCTCCGAATGGCCAACGACTTCTATTAAATGATAACTGACCTATAAACGGCCCGTGCAGTCAAAAATGCCCGACGATTAATACCCCGTGCAAGGGAGTGCACGTTAAATATCCTTCAAAGTCCTAACGCTGCGTACGACGTCGCCTTTAACGGTTGCGTAGGGTGCCAATTCAGGTGTCGGCTCGTCACTTGACTGTGGTTCTAAAATACGACGCCCGTCGCCAATAGCCCTCGTGTAGCTCTATTGCGACGATAATTCAAACCTAACCTAACCGAATTGCCAAACGGCAAAAAATTAGGAAAACTCAACCTGCTGAAACTGCCGAATCATATTACAGAATATATTTATTCCATACATAGACCAAATAATTAGTTAGTAGGAGAAGAGGTTTGAAGGTAAAGTATGGCTATTTCATTAAAAAAATGTTCAGTATTTACTTCCATGTAACTGTAATAAGGCTATTTTTGATGATATAAATAGGGCACTAAGTAAAATAAATGGGCATTTGCACCAAGTAAAATAAATGGGACCAAATTTTGTAATTTGATGAATAATAACAAGAGTTTGTGTAGTGCTACTTTGCTATATCATTCTTTATTTGTGAATTTCAATAAACCGGATAAGATGTTACTTGTATTATATCCATTTCTATTTTGAAGCCCACAAAATAAATCACTTTCAGGCAAACAATTACATGCATTTATTTGGAATCATTAGTGATCGCTAAATAATAATAAAACGAAAAAGAAGAAACTGCTTATCGTTTATAAATTTTTTAATTTGAAACATGCTTTTAAATTTTAATGTATTTCTTTGGACGGGAGGGTTTGTTATTAACAATTGACGGAAATGGCAACTTTTAAAATTTTGTTTTATCCCATAGCTTTTGGAATTCGTTGGATTTCTAGGTAGATGAACGAGTTTGTAACTAACCTAACTTATCCCTTTCCGACCGGGCTCGCACAATCGTGCGGATATTAAAGAGAATGTTCAAGCTCCTCAAAAGTTTCCATACCGAAATAACTGACTTGTACCATTCGTTATTTGAATAAAAAAATACTTTGTTTTTAAGGAGTTTCTGGCATTGATGCTTTTTAACGCATTTTTTTTTCGATAAAACTCCAAATTTAGTTTCATAATTTTAAATCAGAGCCACCTGCCTTCTGGTCGAAAAGGGTTAGATAGACACATGGAGGAATGAGTAGTAGGGAGGGGACATTGCCTATTCCCCGCCATTGAGCGGAGTGAAGTAACTGTAAGGTATAGCAGGGAAGCTAAATACAGGGAATGATTGGCAACCCGCGCGTTTGACGCCATAGGAAGTAATAGGAATTTTCAAGAGAAGTGACTTTTGGAGGATTTAAAAAAACATACTGCAGCTATAATTGTAGATATACATTCATGTACTATCAAACACTTGGAAACACTTGCTAAATAATATTGTTTTATTTTTATTTTAGAGAAAATTAGTTTGTTTAAAGCTATCTTTAAACTTCGCATAAAAATATATAATCAAAGCCACTTGTATTTTTTTCTTACCTGGAATGCGTTCAACATGTTCAATTAATAAAATAGGTTTTCCATTAAGAATCGTAAGCATATATTATAACCTGTATATTACCTTGAATAAAACTTTAGAATATGTAGTAATAAATCTTGCTAAATGCAGAGAAAATATCTTATATTTATTTTACAGAGACAATTACAACTTTTTATCTGTAGGAAAAATGTGTAGAATTTAATAAGAAGCATTAAACACACAAACAAAACAATCTTTTCTTAAAAAATAAATACGTTTTGTTTCATGAAAATAAGTACAATTTGGTGAGTAAGAAAAGTGCATTTTGGTGAGTTCATCCAAATCAGAGTTAAAATTTAGGATTTTATTGTAATTCAAATAGAATGGCTTTTGTGTAAAACTGTCTAATAGATTGCTTTGTGTTTAAATTTTTATAATAATGGGTTAACAGGACTTTCATGTACGTTTGAACAATTGCCCAAATCAAATGAAGGATATGGTTGTCCAAAGGATCAGAGTCAAATTGGTTGTAAGTTCGGAAAAAAGTTTTGAGAACACACATGTTTGACACTAAATTTGATGGCTGCATTTCTTTCCGTTTTCTGCAATGCCTTTAAAACCAAAAAAGCGCTACAGCGGCCACCACTCGCATTTTTTTTTTCGAAAACTTTATTATGACGAGTAACAACTACTAGATATCTAACGGCAGTTAAATTATTGTGTTCATATTTTACACACAATTTTCTTTTTAGCAATAAAATTGATAAAATTTCATTAAATGTTTCATTAATGTCAATAATTATAATGCAAATAATTTTTTGTAATAACTAATGAAAACTTATTTATGCTATTAAAATATGGAAAGAATAAATGAGAGTTATTTGGAAACAAATAGTATTTAATATAGACTCGGTAGTAGTTTTATTTTTTGATTTACTTATAAATGAATTTTTATCATGTTAGACTCGTAAGAATAATAAAAATAAATAAAGATGTTAAAATTTTACATAAAACTCACATAAAAGTCGTCTGAAATAGTGAAATAAAATTTATTCAATTCGGAAAACAGAATTACGTTTTAAAGTGATGCAAAATATTGAAATCTAACTTCGTGCAAATTTTAGTTAAAACAAAGGCAAATTAAAATATTATTCACCCAGAAGGAATTGAGAATGAACAATTCCTTTGATACATTAAAGTTGTTTCAGAATCTTTCTTAAAATATGTTATTAAAACGCTATTATATAGACACAAAATCGCATTCGACTACGCACTCCCTTCGATTTTTTGCCAATCACAAGGTGGCGTCGCGGTTACAGTGACGGCTTCACTCATGTCTACTCCCCTTTAGTCCTTCCTCCATGGATAGACATTGTATTTTTAAAAAATCGCTGTCAAAAATTTCGGAATCGTATGTCAAAAAACGACACAGATATCAGAGAATTGATTTTAATTATTTTACTCCTTTTCACCCAATTTCACAAATGTTAATTTTTTTGTTTCTGATAATTTTCCCTACTTTTCCAATTCCAGTGTAAGAACTATTTTTGGGCCAATTTTCAGAATTAATGTAATTTTAGTTACCTCTGGAAATTTTTATCAACCTCTCACTCACTTAAAAAAAATTTCACCAGTCTTGTTTGTAAAACATGATTGTAAATTTAGTACTTAATTTAAAAAAATACTTAATTTTTTTAAAAAAAAATAGTTTATTCGTGTAAAAGTGCCCTTCTAAAGTTGAGCCCCCACCTTGAAAAAGTCCTGGCTGCGCGCCTGGGTGCGGGTTTTCGCTCTGGGTGTATCTTTTCTCTGTGGGTCAGTAAAATATTGTTTCTGTGTATTTCTTACTTGACGAAGATGTATAAGCTGGTCTCTGATCAAGCACACAAACCTGAATATATATGTACCAGCCAGCCAACCAATAGGAGGAGGATCGTCAGGTAATGCATTGTTGTGATTCAGGGGCTAAGGGTAGAAAAATGTTGAGGATTTGTTCTCGATCATAAGGACAAGTTATTTAGCCATATAATTTATGATATTTAACCAATGAAAATTGATTGCATTGTGTCTACCTGCTTAGCTTGTGTAATAAAGGTGATGAAAAGCAGTAGGGGGAGGATCGTCAGTCGATGCATTGTTGTGATTCAGGAGCTATAGAAGGGTCAGGAGCTGTTGAGGATTTGTTGTGGACCATAGCTTCAAGTAAATTATTTATCCAGGAAAATTATAATATGCAACCAATTAAATTTGCTCTTTAACATTGTAGCGGCCTCGATAACCCATTGTCTGCCAAAGGGATCCTCAAGGTGGAGATGAGTTATCTCGGCCTAAAAACAGCCATTAACGTTGTAATCTGGAATAGTGGTAGGCACATGGGCTTTAAATCACCGCCACCTAGTTGTTGATGGAATATTGAGGTTGCGTGTGTGGTAACCACCACAACATTAAGCCAAGTAGCATATGATATCTGACAGCAGGTAGTATTTAATGGTTTTTAATTATATACCATGTTTAATTTTTATTCTTTTCTTA
This sequence comes from Hylyphantes graminicola, assembly GCA_023701765.1. Taxonomy (NCBI): domain Eukaryota; kingdom Metazoa; phylum Arthropoda; class Arachnida; order Araneae; family Linyphiidae; genus Hylyphantes; species Hylyphantes graminicola. Next base: position 49,165,667 of record CM043120.1, read on the forward strand.
ACACCAACTCTATTAGAACTATCTTTATGTCAATATAATTATCCATTAATTGCATATTTTTTTTTAATTCTAATCGATTTCGCATCATGTTTAAAATATAGTAATAAACTTATATCATCACAATTTTAGTATATTTGTTTTAATTTTCTAAGCAAGGAAAAATCATCAATACATCCATTTAAAAATAAATGCAAATTCTGATTTATTTTAGCAATTCAAAGCTAACGGTACAGACAGCGCAAATTTTTAAAATAAAATAAAGATACCGGATATTAAAACATTATTTGACTATTGTGGAAGAATTTCGATTTCTGGACAATTCCAACGTACAAATTTCAAAAGATGATACATCATTACATAAATGAAAAGAACCCAACCCACTTATGATACACATTTTAAATTTTACCATTACACCAACATAAATATAAAAAAAAATGTGTTATATACCACCAAAATCTTTTTTTAAGTATTGTAATTAAAAATTATGATAATTAACTAATATAAATTACATCAATACACACACATCAAGAAATTATTCAAGGGTCGTTGCAAAACAACAAGGATTTTGATGTTTTGAATAGCAACAACAACAAAAAAAATGTAAACATCTTTTTAAAAAAAAACTTCCGCATGAATTATTTAGATACATTCTAATTAATTATGAAATTTCATTAACTATCCAGCAAAGGTAAATTAATACAAAATTACACTGCCAATCAAGCACATAGCAATAAAAATCTCAATTACTCACCAACTAACTGCGAATGTCTCAATTCAGGAAAGAGTTGATAACCGATGTGTCGAAAGCTTCCTAAAAAGATTTCAGTTCGTTCTTGGATGCAAGAAACGGCGCCTGGTCCATTTTTAGTACGTGGTCAAGGGGGGCAAAACAGGAACTGGACTCACTGATAAGAGTTTCTTTTTATTGTTGGCTTTGGGTTTTTTTTTTATGACGTTCTTTCGTCCAGACGATTGGTTAATGTTAAAGAATGTAATCATTCTTTCCATAGGATGCATGATTGTGTTACTACTTTCAATTACCTAATAATATATTGAATATAAAGTAATGAAAGATTTGCAATGGGGTCGAAATGGATATTTTCTGTTATATCTGCACGTTTTGGAGAGTGCTGATTCTTTAAAAAAAAAATTATTTTCGAATGGTAGTCCGTCTGTATGTCTGCCTGTCCAAAAACCACTTCACACTCACAGCTCAAAATAAAAGAACTACACTCTTAAAACAGACGAGTGATTTTAACTCAGTCTGAGTTAATTTTCACTACTTTCGGTGTCGAAAACGCACTTTCCCTATAGGAGTGGATTTCACTCTTTTGTTTCGTTAAACCTCCAACAATCTCAACAACAAACGAGCGATTTTAAGGCGATTAGGAGCGATTTAGGAGTTACTTTTCACTCCTTTCCAGTGTCGAAAATGCATTTTCCCTATATAGGAGTGGATTTCACTCTTTTGTTTTAAGAGTGCAAGGACTTCAAATTTGGCACACGAATTCCCAGTACTAGTCAGACGTCATAATAAGCTTTTCGAAAAAATAACGCATGCTCAAAAACTCATGCTCATGGTATCTGTTATAGATTATAGAACTTTTTAGGTTTTAAAGGTACTTCTAAAAAAAAGCTAGATTTGAGAAAATGCGGAATGGGTAGCTGGTCTTGAAAACTTTTTGGTTCGAAAGATATTGAAGTTATAATGTTTATGCATATAATTACCTTTAAATTCATATTAATTTACACAGTGATATTTGCAAGTCGTGCAATATTATACGCAATCAAGATTTTTAATTTAATATTGCCATCTAATGTAAAGTGCCTGGGAGTCGCATGGTAATGGTTAAGACTACCGTGCCATGGATTCGGGATACGAACTCCGAATCGTTCAAGGTTCACTCAGCCTTTCATCCCTTTATTAGCGTGTTTGTGAAATTGTAATCAAGCTAGCATGGTAACCAAACATGTTGATTCTAAAAAGAAAACAATGGGTGTTTCGGGTCAATCTGAAGAATATACGTTCTCGAAATCTGAAGTGGTCTGTAAGGGGCTTTCGCCAGGGAACGTTTTACAACTTTTAGGGGCCTGGGCGCAGGAAAATTTTTATGGCCACCCAAAAAAATACCTCTACAAAATAACCGTCTGTATTTTTTTCTATATTTCATTGTTTACCAAAAAATAGCCGTAGTAATTTGCTTTTAGAGCATGCTTAATCCCCAAAAAATAAATATTTTTTAAGTGATTAATTCTATTTAAGAGAAAGTTTTTTTAAGAGTCAGGCAGGCTTGGATAGCTGACATTCTTAATTTTGTTGAAAATTGCAGAATATGTTCTTTATGTAAAACTATTAGACACGTACATTTTTGATTTTGCTAAAAAAAACCGAAAGTGTATATGATGTAATGAATACATACTAAAAAGAAGTACCTAAATATAGCAAGTGATGAATGATGGCACTTTTGGTTACAGAAATTTTTGACCCTAAACTTACCGAAAATACAAAATTGCACGACTTTCGAGGTCATTTATTCCTTGTGCCAACATTGGAAACGTATAAATTTAGCTAGAAAATAATCCGCATGCATTGCAGAAACAAAATCAATTCACAAACCTATGGGTATTTGCTCCAATTTTATTTAATGAGTCTTTAAACTTTGAAAAAAACACACAAAATTTTATGTTTGCTGCAAAGTTTAGAGCTCCTTAACTCCTTGTATCAAAAATAACCAGTACTAAAATTAGCTGGAAAATAATCTTTATGCATTGTAGAAATAAAATGGTTCTTCATAGACGTTCAAACGATTATTAGTTTTCGTGCTTTTGTTTCTAAGTATATTAATATTTTATTTGTTCTTTATTAAAAAATGGAATCCCGCCAATGATAAAATATACTAAAAGTAATACAGTATGTTTTTTAAAGGTAAGTTTTTTATTTTATTTTTTCGTATATACTTTTTTAACTATATGCTTTTCAATTTATACTCAGCTAACAAAAGTTAATGTGAGTGGGGGGGGGGGGATGTCGCGTTGCCTTGGCTGAACCAACATATATTTTTGACCACTGGCCTCCACTGATAAATTCCTGCTTTCATTCCTTTATATCATCGGTGGTTTTTCGATGTTGAAGGATATGATGAGCTCAGAGCACTACATTGATCAGCCAATCCAAGATCTTACTTCATTCTTGTCACATTTTTTTGCCTCTCAAGACGGAAGCACACCCATTGTTAATTCGTGGGGCTGAAAAGCCAGTCCGTTGGGATAGTTTCAAAATATTTTCCTATCTATGACCGGTCAGTGCAGCAGCTAAAATGTCCGACGAATTATACTCTCTATAGAATTAGTGTACATTAATATGAACCAAAGTCTGGTTACTGCGTACGGTGTCGCATCAGCGGCGCGTTTACCAATAGGCGTTAGAGGCGGCCGCCTGTGGCCCCAAGATTGCGAGGGCCCCCAAAATTAATAACTAATACCTAGACTTACAACTGTTTTCATACGAACATAATAATGATCGCGGAATTGCCACTTTTTCGCGTCTTTTATTACCGAACTATACAAGCGTGCTACTATAAAACGTGGAGAATGAGATTGTTGTTAATGGACTAGAAAACTTCACAGGATACGGTTAATGTTATTTGTTATAAGTTGATTTTTGAACTCTATAACAGACTGGAGTCCATAAGAAAAGTAATAGTCTGTTCGGATTGATGTTTTTTTAAATGATGAGTATAAAGAAAATGTTTCCGCTGACGAAGTCGAAATTCCGATTAGCAATGCAACTGAAGAACGTTCTTTCTCTGCACTAAAAAGAATAACGAATGTGCAGAGAAATATGATTGGACACTGGACAGATATGCCTTAGCGATTCTGAACATCGAATCAAATTAAACAAAAAAAAAACTTGATTTCGACGAGGTGATAAACGAATTTGAAAAAAGAAAATGCAGAAAGTTGTAAATGGAAAATAAAGTATAAATATAAGGCATTGTAAGTATAAGTGAAATTCTTGTCTCCTGTAATATTTAACCAAGACAATGGTTCCTTTTTTCAGCCCCGATTGCGTCACTAGCATTTCACGCTCCAAAAAAGAGGAGGGGAGAATCCCAATTTACAAACTGGTTCATCCTTCATCATGTTTTTAATTTGTACAAGTATTAAGATTTTTTTAATTCTAATTTCCGTTTGGGGGGAGGCGAGGGGCGCCAAATTCGAAAGCCGCCTATGGCCCCAACATCCATAAACTCGTCACTGTGTCGCATTAAAGTTACTTTAAATACCCGCTCAGTTCCCTCCCCTTCAGGGACATGTCTAAATTGTGGAGGTGGCGCGTGATATATGGCAGCATCTGTCACGTATCTGTGTGCATGTGAGTGTGTGTGTGTTGTGACTGTCTTACTTGACGAAGGTTTATAAGCGGCTCTCTGAGCAAGCACACAAGAAAAAGCCCACAAGTCTGAAAATATATGTAGGCCAACCTACCCGCTCAGAAGTTGTCTTCGTCACTTTACCAGGGTTGTAAACATTACGAGGCATACGAACAAAAACCAACTAAAGCAAAAAACTTAAAAGACCTAGTAAACGCCAACTGAACTGAACTGAACTTGTAATGTTGAATAACAAATCGTGTTTTTCTATTTTTCTGGGTAAGGAGAAATATAAAATTCGAATAAAAAACTAAATTAAATATTTATATTTTGCCTATCTTAGCTCTTGTTTGTTTATGACAACTTCATAATTAAGACGATCTGTACAAAATATTTTTTTTTGTGATCAATATAAAGTAAACAATTAAAAATTCAGTGATGATTTTTCATCCATCATAGGTTGCCGCCAAAAATCTAAACATTCTACTTCAAATAAATCCCATTTTAGGAAGATAAAAATAAATTAGCTGCGAATGATTATTACCACAAATTAACTAAGTACTTATTCTAAGACCTACTTTGTTAAGTTATGTTCTTTGCTAATTTAATTACACGTTCTTAATTTTTCTGTTTGTCTTCTATGATAATACTTTGTTTTACAGAATAAACCAAATTTAGTTTATCATCAAACTACTACCGTTCATCATGGACAAGGAAAATGAAGAATACTTTTCAAGGGAAGGTTTACTGTCTGAGTAAGTAAATAGTAATTAAATTATTTGTCTTTTTATGTACTGAAAATGTTTTTCTTTTTTTCCCCTCTGTATGATTATCTTCTAAATTTGTATTGTATGGTGACATCGAATTATTTTACTTTACATTAATTTTTATTATAGCTGTTTAATTTGGTGTTTTATTCATATACTTTTTAAAAAAGAAACTGAAAGAACTCTTTACTTTAATAATGGTGTAATGGTGAAGACCCCTAAGCACTGAATGGTAAATTTTAATCCCACACGTTTTTTAAAAATTGAATCAGAGTTTTTTCTCAGATTTTTTTTTACGCCAATGCTGATGACAAAATCAAATGACAATGAATGTGCCCTCTAGAAGGGAGGAGCATAGGCTTTATAGCCTGTTACCCTACTAGCCAGAAGTGACACAGTTACAAGAGATACACAAAGGATAACACAAAGACAAATAACAACATTTATTGACAAACACAAACATCCACGCCTTACCAGGATTCGAACCCGAACTCAGAAGCTCAAAAGGCTAGCTCCCTAAACGTTGTGCTGCTGGGTCGGCTGCCAATGCTGATATATTTGCACTAATTCCAATGAATTAGTTGTAAACCTACGGCTGCTATGACAAAACAAACCTATCTCGCAACGTAATGAGCTAGTAGTGGGGATATGGCTATGCACTTATTTGGGCCCCAAGAAATATATTTTCTCTGAAAACTTAAGTTTTCTAGGGGCAGAGTCATGGGAAAGGACCATGCTATTGGGACCTATATTAGGATTCAGTCAAAAAAAGGACAATCCATAGACAAATAATATTTTATAGCCTAACCTTCTAACAGAACAAGTAAAGATCAAAATGTGCAGTTACCAAATTAAATACAGCCATTAAATACAGCCATTTCTTGATTGTTATGGACTTTTTTTTACTTAAATCACCAATGTGGCACTATCATCAATTTTTCATTTGTCAAATTGCCAAAAAAAATATTTATTCCAAATATCTATGATAGCTATTTGTAATATGAGTTTTTATACTCATTAAATATTTTGTGTAGTTATTGTTCTATTTATGTTTGTAGATATGTTATCAAAACAAATCTTTTTTAAAATGTACCCATTTCTTTTATGTCTAATTTTACAGAATTACTGCTGACGATATTGAAGGAGGAAACAGTCAAGGTATAAATAGTAAATTTTAATCCACAATAAATTTTATCCTTGTCTAGCCAGGGCCAGTTGTCCAGCTAATGTGAGCTTCTTCCCCCATCCCTTCGCTTGGTTTTTCTTCGAAACAGTGTGAGCGTGTTTTCCAACTATCCTACTTGGGTTTGAACTTTACAAATTGTTAACCCCACAACACAACCTGAAACGCGTTAGGTTTGGAAAAGCAATGCTCCCCCTGTTTCCAAGAAAACCTACCAAGAAAGGTATGAGGGAAATAAGTTTTTTCGAAGCTTGCATTCTGGCAGACAAGGTATAATCTTTTTAAAGGTTATACAAGTCTAACTATGTGCACTTTTTTAGTATTCAAACAAAACTAACCTCCACAATGTTAATCTATGGAGAAATCGGATTGAATTTTTCATGACTGTCTTGTGTCCATGATTTTTCTCAATTGTTTCCTAACTTGTTGGTATGCTTAGTTATGGATAAGCCTCATGTTTGTGAAAAAAATCTTGAAATTGTTTAATAAACATAATATTGTTTTTTAAAATTATTTTAACTGTGAAACATTGTTTTGCTTGCCAGCTTATAAAAACCTTATTAATTAAGGCAATTTAAAAAACCATAAAGTACTGCAGCTTGTCTCTATATAAGCATATCAATGACTTTGAAAACAGTAAATAAAAAATTGTGGATGATACACTCCTTGCCAACCTAAGTTGGGTGAATAGAAATATGCTATGGAGAAGATCCTTCCGCGGATGTAAAGAGTTCCATAAATTATTTATGGATCCATCCAGAAAACATGCTTAAAACATTAATTTTGTTTAAGGTCTAACAGATTTGAATAATATTTGAGAAAATTTCACAATTTTATCAGAATGAAAAGTGTATTTTGGTTAAATTGTATTGAGATCATTTTGTATGCAAATATTACCTTAAAAGAGTTTCCAACTAACGGACCAATCACGCTTTTCCCTCTGCCTTTTTTACTATTTGTTTTTACTCAAGTTAGGTTGGCACGGAGTATAGACATGAAAAAATCTATCAAATTTCTCTATGGGTTTAAATAGAGAGGAACAAGTTTAGTTCTATTTTTATAATTTCATGTGGCTCTAATAAAGACCTACATACTGGATTTTTGCTTCTGATTGTTTGGTTGTAGAGAAAGATGATTAATAAACTTCACCATTGAGAAAAGGCACAGAGAAATATTTATGACCACTTATTTATTACTCCAACTATTTCAGTTTGGCTTTGGTCCAATCAAAGTCAATCTTTAGGAAAATACCAAAAATATTGTTGCATAATTTAGAATCGCTGACATATTATATAGTCTTTATATAAATGTCCTTCAAATTGAAATTAAGTTTTTTTTTTTTAAAATCCATGTTCTCTAAGCATAAGTTTTCTTTTAAAGGTTTCAGTCCAAGAAATATACCTGAAAATGAGGCACCAAGAATTCTACAAATGTCACAATCCTTTTTTGTTGCAGATACATGTGAAGATGATGAGTAAGTAGTATTTTCTATTCTTTTTTTTAAGAGAAGATTTTTAAAAATTTAATACCTTATCTATATAGTACAATATTATCCTCCTATATTATTTATCAAAACTTATCAATACAATTAAAATTACAATTTTTATTTTATTTGATAACTTTTCAGGCTCTTATTATTTTATAATAAACTAGAAATTCTATTTTACTATGACATTTTGTTAGCTCATTAATATAACCCTTAAAAATATTATCTGAATCTAAAAAAGGAAATTATATTTAAAAAAAAAAAAAAACTTTTATCAGTAGAATTGTATTTCCAAATTTAATAAATTTTTGATTTTTAATAAATTATTTGAATCAAAAGTGAAAGATTTGTAATATTAGTATAAAGCACTTGCCTATTTTTAAAGAAAAATAGCAATTTTTAATATTTATTTTGGCATATTTTTTTAGGCCAATGATAATTCCCCCTACCCAGGAGTTTTTAATTCCAAGCACCCCACCACCTAACGAAACAAGTAAGTGTTCTCTTCATTTTCAAATATGAATAAAATTGAGATTTCTTAAATTTACTAAATTAAGGATGAGAGAACAAAATAAGAGTTGTAATTGGCAGAATAAGAATGTATGCCCTGCATATTCCTAAGTTAAAGATTTGGGTTTGCTAAAACTCTGTGTGTGTACACTTTACTTTTGCCATTTAACATTTGAAGTGTGATATCAATTTTTTAATTTTATTCTTTTTTTTAAAAAAAAAATCAATATCGGAAGCTGTGGTCTCACCATAAAAATATTATAAAATTAACACATTTTTGTACTTTTATATTTGGATGTCCCAAATGTTGAAATAGCCAATCATAATACACCCCATGCTAAATAAAATTGTAAAAAATGGGACAAAAAACCTTAAAAAAATAGTTTTTAGATACAATTTTATATTTATTCATTTTTTGTTTATATTACATTTGAATTTTTAATGGTATGTACATATTTATTACCTAGAATAAAATAAATCTTTTAAGGTACTAAGGAAAAAAATACTTCCTCTGATATACAAGATGACACAACCGTTTCTAATCTCGATGAAGTAAGTTATTTTATTACATTTGTGTCTACTTTATTAATGTTTTATATAATTATTACCCATCAGAGATTCAGATTGAGGTTGGAATATATTACAATAGTCAGAATTTAAATATTGAAGCTGATTTTAACTTTAAAAAAAAATCAAAACATTGAACACAATTTGTTTTTCTAAGCCAATTGTAATTCATATTTCAAAAGTGGAGCAATATAAATTGTAATGCAATATTTAAAATTTATTTTAAATCTTATTGATAAGTACGGAACTTAGAGGATTCATTTGATCTTCTGATCCACCTCTAGAACTGTGCCACCCTAATTAATATTTCTGTAGTTATGTACTACTATATATATTATATTATATATAAATGAAATTACTATTTAAAGCATTTAAATTATAATTTTTTATGAGATACTTAAATCATTAAAAATTTGATATTAATGATTGGTTAAATTTTTATTGAAAAGGATCCATTTATTTATGTTTAACTAATATCTCAATTTCTCTGAAAAATTTGTAGAGGGAACAGTTCCCTATTAAAGCTACCATGAAATTGGCAACTAAATTATGTGTAATTTTTCAATGGAAATTCGAGTTTCCATATGAACATGAACACAAACGACAAATACTTCTTTGAACCAAAGAAATATAATCTGGTTATCAATAATCATATCAAATAGCTATAAATGTCAAATAAAAATTACTTTATTTTATTGTCATTAAATTATTAATAAATACAATAATCAATATTTATCAATGTAAGGATTTTAAAAAACAGACTTTAAAGAACGTGACTGAAGATGTTATTAATTTATGTGTGGCAATGCTGTTGTAAAAAGAAAATGGAGGTTGTTATTCTAAACGCTCTTGTAAATATATGTTAAAACTAATAAATTATTTATAACGCTATCAAAGACTACTGAATACTCAAGTAACTCGTCACAATCAATAAATATCAAACCTATTTCTTTTAATCTAATGTCTCCAATCTAATTTATTATTACTTAACTGACTCTTCTTCTAAGAAATTAATTTAATTTATAAGGTTACATTATCAGTGGATATATTACAAATTTCAAACCTAATTTTTTTTTAATCTAATGTCTCTAATCCAATGATTGTGGCTTAAATGTCTCTTCTTCTAAGAAATTAATTTAATTTATAAGGTTACATTATCAGTGGATATAATACAAATTTCAAACCTAATTTTTTTAAATCTAATGTCTCCAATCTAATGATTGTTGCTTAGCTGACTCTTCTAAGAAATTTAATTAATTTATAAGGTTACATTATCAGTGAATATATTACCAAATAAAAAAGACAACCTAACCTTTTATCTAATTTCTTTCCGAAACCCAGACATGCATGCTGGAAGCTGCAAAGCCAGCTGGACCAGAAGCATTGGACGAAAGTGACATGACGCAAGACCTACCCGAGCTGGACGAAACACAGCAGCTACTACCCAGCAAAGAGCCCCCAGCATCTTCTAAAGTCGCTGAAAAAGATACCCAAGATGAAGATGAATGGGATTTGAGGTTTAGCGAAACCCAGGAAACGCAGGAGTTGATTGGATCTGCTAAAATAAGGGAGTCTAGAGGTATGCTATTGTGTGGCATTTAATTGTAATTTGGCAATTAATATCTCATAAGTCCAAATTTATATTAAATTATCTAATTCTGTTTGGAACAAAATTGGTTTGGTTGGCTTTGGATAATTCTTCACAATGATGAAAACTTAAAAGTTTACACAAAATTCTTTTAAATTATTACCATATAAAAAATATATTAAATATTTCCGCACATGTAGCATTTCTATGCATTCACTTTTGGAATGAAAAAAAATTTAAGTATAATTTTTAACCTTTCAAGGGATTTCAAGATTCTGAAATCCATTATTATATAACGTTTATTGTACTATTTTTTTTTATCAATAGTAGAGGTTTTTTTCAGCTTTAAAAAAAAACCTCTGCTATTGATAAAAAATCTAAAAAGTCTTAGGAAAATAAATATATATATATATATATATATATATATTTTAATTTCATCCATTGAAAAAAAGATGGTTGTAATTTGGACTAAATTGAATGACTGGGAAATGAGAGTGAATGTTTGAGAAAGGGTTTGAAAGAACAAGACTAGTTATAAGACTCTTTAGTTGTAATTAAGGCAACTAAATTTTAATAGCTATCATTATGTACTTTTTTTGTAATTTATGCTCTAATAATTTGATTGTGTAATATTTATTATAATTAAATAAATTCCTTAGAAAAAGAAGAGTCACTTAAGTTACAATCATCAGATGACAAACCCAAATCGGATAATATCGATGTGAAATCAAATGAGTAAGTTTAAAAAACAAATTTCTATTTAACCTTCTTCATTTTGTTTAAAATTCCAATTTTGAATTATCATTATCCATTTGCTTTTATTGCGAAAGTTTAGATAGGATACTCATAGTGGCACAAGAAATTACATCTGAAGGGTGTAGTGGCGAAAATCACATTCTCCAAAGTATAACTAAGATATAAGGTCCTTCCTCTTCATTGGCGATTTTATATTATTAAATTTACATTTTCAAAAGTCGTTAATGAAAGGACCGGACCCTATATCTTAGTTATGCATCAGATAATGTAAGTTTTGCAACTGCACCCTTCATATTCCAATTGCATTATGGCACAGGATATATTTTAATAAGGTACAGAGTTGTACACTTTGTAAGATTCTTACAAAAAAAAAATTGTATGGCTTAATATGGCAAAAAATGTCTTAGGATACAAGGATTCCAAGCCTGGTTGACCATTATTATAGTTTTGCCATTTTAAGATTTTGACAAATTTAATTTGAAAATATAATTTTTATGGGATTTAACTACATTTTCTTACGTTGATTTCTTGAGGGTGGAAAATTGTTATATTTGACTGACAATCTTCCTTCCCCACAACTATATATTTGAATTAATCCCTTCCACACCTAAACGCTTCGCATAATTTATGGCTGCTCCCTTATCATATATGTGATGACATCTTAAACAACCTTTACCCACCTTGCTTTCGATTCCAGACCAACCCAACCAACGCCTGTCTCTAGAACCCAAAACCTCCAGGAAACTAACAACTCCACAATCCCTTGAAAAAACGGTAGAAAGTGACGACGAAATCGAGCCAAGCCAATCCTGCCTAGCCGAATACCAGGGGGATACCTACTCTGCGTTCCGGGACCAACTAAGCCAGTTCTCAATAGAGCCCCCTACTTCGCATAGCACGCCAGATAATACGTTCAATAACAATAAGGAAGTTCTTGAGACCACTGAGGCTCCCGTGGTTCCGTCACCTATTACCAGTCCTGATGGATCATCGATGAAGGCTGAGTTCAGGAATTCACGTAAGAAAGATAGCTTAGAGCTTAGCTTTTGTGTATTGATTTAGTTAGAGTAGTGAAAATTGTTCGAAGTTTACAAACAAGTTGCTGTTTCTGATTAAGCAGACTAGTGAGCTGTGTTGGTTAGGGATTGCCTTGCATATGAAAGGTCCTTGGTATTGCAAAAATAACTGCTGAAATTAAATGATCTGCATAGCCAAAAAGTCTGAGGGAATAATACCCCTTGCAGATTTAGTGCAATTTAAATATTCTGCTGAGGCTTCGCACAATTTTGCTCCTAAAAGTTGCATCAGGTACTTACTTAATGTTGACTCTAAATTAAGGTACCTGTCACCAATAGCCCTTGTGTAGCTCTAGTGCATCAAAATCCACTTAACTCAACTTTAGAGAAAAAATAAGACATTTTTTCCTACTATATTATGATTCTTTTCTTGTAGTGTCACACAAACTCTAACCAGCTGCTTGCATTAACTTGATTTCTAAAATATATTTTTCTTTAAAAAACTTTAGGCATAATTAAAAATATTTCCATAGTTTCAAATTTTATATAAAACCTTGTGTTCCTTTAAGCTAAAAATATCTACAGGATATGTAAAAGAATATTTTTCTGTATGCCCGTATAAATAAATAGTTAAATTAATTATTATAAATTATAAAATAAAGCTTTATTAAAGGCATATTTCCTTAACGCAGATTCCAGTGCATCAGCTGTCGAAGAAAAATCTTCCGAAGTCAGTGTATTGGAAAACATTGAAGCCAAAAATCCGTCTTCAGCAGATATTGAACCTTGTAAGAAGGATGATCAATCCACATTAATTTTGGAGCCAGAACCCATTGAGGCTCAGCAACCAATTTTAGTTGAGGATACCCAACCAGAGAAGAAAATTGGTAAGTGGATTTGATTTATAGTTAATCTATAATAATAAAAAATGAGTTGTGTGTATTGTGTGTATGTGTCTCTATGGTCTCTCCGATCACAAACTAGACATTGTTTTGTTTGACTTCGTAACTTGGTAGAAATACAAATAGTTCATACTTGAGTTGCAAAATAAGAACTTTCAGAGCTCAAAATGTTCTATTTTTAGAGAAAATTCGAATTTTCTGAAAAAAATACACCACTTGGCTCAAATGGCTTCTTGGAAAATTTTTCTTTCGAGTTGCCATTCAGCAGCAGAAGAAATTAAAATAAACTTTTCGAAAATAGTTAAAATATAAAAAAGAAAATACTTTATTCTTAAAAACTTACAAATATTTTCATTTTAAAGATTTAGTTTACTATCATTTTAAGTAGTAAACTTTCATTTTTATATTATTCTTTAATTTATATCAAGGCAACTTTTAATTTTTAACTTGACATTTTAATCTATAATAATAAAAAAAATGAAGTTTAAAAATGTTTATTTTTGTGTTGCCATTACTTTCAGAAACTAAAATCATCATTTGAAAATATATTGAATATGTTTCAAGTGACGTATTTCTTACAGTTTTCATTACGAGGGTATATTGTGGGTTTAGTTGATGATTTTTTTTCTTCATGATGGTTTTGTTGATGCAAATATGCAGCAATAATGTTTAGCTAAGCAATTACAGAATGCGATGGTTAATAACGAAATTTGCACTAGAGCTGCGTATAGCCCTTTTATGTCTTTTTGTTTTGCCTATATGTTACCAAATCTCGCCAAATTATTAATTAAAACTCGCCAAAAAGGCAATATGTTTGTTAAGCTATAACTGAAACTATTGATGGTAATAAAGGCCATCCCATTACAGCTGCATTTTAGGTATTTTATGTCTTTATTTTTTCGCCAAATACGTTGCCATCTCGCACTAATGGGTCAATGGTTTGTTAAGCTATTACTGAAATATAATGGTTAAGAAAGGCCAATCGCACTACTGCTGCATATCAGGGTTGTATTCTTTATTTTTTTCGCATATTATGTTGCCAATCTCGCCAATTATGTATGAAAATTCGCCCAATGACCAAAATGTTTTTTAAACTTATTTTTATGCTGGTTGGTTGTGCTAAGGTCATTGTGTTAGAGCTGTATGATGGTGTGTTTGTAGGTTATATCTATTTTCTCGCAAATTTATTTCCCAAAAAGCGCAAAAGAGTTATAAAGTTTTATTTTATTTATGGTTTTTTTTTTTTGGTTTTGGTTTGAAGTAACGTAGCTCTTGTGCTGCACGAGGGCTTATTGGCGGCCCCCCCCCCCCCCCCCCACTTTTATAATTAATTATTTTCTTTTTTTTTTTATTTTTTATTTATATATATTTTATATTTTTTGTTTATTTTTTTATTTTTTTTTTTTTTTTTTGTTTTTTTTTTTTTTTTTTTTTACTTTTTTTTTCTTTTTTGGCGTTTTTTTTTTTTTTTTTTTTATTTTTGGTTTTTTTTTTTTGATTTTTTTTTTTTTTTTTTTTTTCGGCGGTTTTTTTATTTTTTTTTTTATATTTTATTTTTTTTATTTTTTTTTTTTATATTTTTATTATATTATTATTTTATTTTATTTATATGATTTATTATTTTACCCCCCCTCCCACCCCCCCCCCCGCCATTATGTTTTAATATCAATAATAAATAATTCATATTTATTTTAAAATATATATGATTATAAATTGCCCCCCCCAAAAAAAAAAAAAAAAAAACAACAAAAAAAACAAAAAAAAAAACACAAAAAACAAAAAAAAAAAAAAAAAAGATAAAAAAAAAAAAAAAGAAAAAAAAAACGAAAAAAAAAAATTAAAAAAAAAGAAAAAAAAAAAAAAAAAAAGAAAAAAAAATAAAAAAAAAAAAAAAAAAAAAAAAAAAAACAAAAAAAAAAAAAAAAAAAAAAAAAAAAAAAAAAACAAAAACAAAAAAAAAGGGCGTCGTATTTTAGAACCACGTCGGTGACGATAATTATTTATGAGGTATTGTGATGCCATTTGTGTGTGCATTTCACCGTATTTTTGATTTTGGAATTTTAAAACAATGAAACGGGATTTCATATCGAAAACGAGCGGGAAGAATAACTTAAGTTTAATTTTATTCCTTTCCTTGCGGAAGCGCCCCAAAACGCCCGAACAACTAAGGATGCGATAATGTTATTCCTTTCAAATACTACGAGGAAGCAAATATCCTTCGTAGCGAAAGGGTTAAAACAGGTTATATAGTACACATACTTGGATCGATTTGAATTTTTTTTTAATCCGTGCGAAGTACGGGTATAAATTTGCTAGTTAATAATAAAATTACTTGTTATCGCATGCTTGGCCTGATCTGAGATAACACAGACTATAGGAATAGAAAATTTTTGGGGGAAGCTTAAAGAAATTTTTGTGTATAATCGTCAATGCCTGAAACAAAATCAAAAGCTAAATGCTTATTTTTTTTTTTTTAGATAACCAATGGTTATCTAAATTCTACCATTAATTTTGCTCATTTTGCTGTACTTGATTAGTTTAATGTCTTAGGTATTTCCTAGTGTTCGAACTATTTTGGAGCCACAAAAGGACACAGTTTACTGAAGTTTCAGGAACAATACAACATAAAATTAAAATCATTTCTATTTAGGGCACCTGAAATTCGAGGGCCTTAAACCTGGGCCTAACAGGCCTTATGGAAGATCAGGCAAAGAATATATATTTGGGATAAAAGATTTATTGTAACTGTAAATTTTGTGCGAAGTATCTGCTTCAGACACTGAAAGTTTTTTAAAAAAATATTTGTAGTATCATTGCTGAGCAAAGTTATTGCTACTGTATGATATTAAACTGTGTGCATATAAACTTAAACAAGTTTTGAATTTTAAATTTATCTCTTTAGAATCTAGTTAATATCAGCTTGCTTTATTTAAATTGAAGGCGGTTTCCTGTATTCTTCAATAAAGATTTAAACTTTATGCTGCAGCTATTGTTTAACAGGAAACTATTGCATAATAGTTCAAAAAAATACTACATTCACAAATAAAATTACTTCATAACATATGAACAGACATTTTGTTTAATTGTATTTTTTCTCTCTTGGTTTAAGATTTATAAAATGTATTCAATATTATAAGTATGATTATAAAATAATTTGCTTTTTTTATATACATTTTATTTATTTTCAATGTGTAAATAAATGTAAATAATCTCTGTTAACCCTCTGAATGTTAGAACCTTCAAAGTGTTTTTCAAGATCATTTCTTCAAAAATAAACCTAATTCTTATATTTTGAAATATTTAATTTAAAATTCACACAGTGAAAACAGCCATATATGTTTGTCCATTTCTAGGTCATATTTAAGGTAAATACAAAATTTGGGTTATTGTGAAATAACTGAATGCTCTCGTCAAATTCACTTTTTTTTCCTTATATATATGAAGAGCACACGGGAAAAACCGATAGATTTTGCAGAGAAGTTTCCTTAGCAGGCCACTTTGGCGATGATAGCGAGTGATCGCCTAAACTTGTGTAAGGAAACCAGTTCCTACCACAGAGATCATAGCTAAAGTAATAGAGTGGAAGATCACGTAACCTCCAATGCTAACGACGTGACGCGCAAGGAGCCCCAATGAAGCCAGTGTTGTAGGTCATGTGATCTGCTACGCTAATACTTTAACTACTATTTCTGTGGTTCCTAGCTACCAAGATTCAGGCGATTCAGATAAGCAAAGAAGAAAGAGAGAAACCAGTTTTCTGCGGCCAATGTCAGCCAAGCAGACGATGCCAGTGTCCGCCTAATAAATCAATCGGTTCTTCCCATGTACTCTTCATATATTAACTACGCCATAAACACTATAATCAAAAATAAAATCTTATTTAGATGCACCCTGTGTTGAAGATAAAACTGATGAAAAGAAGGTTAACATTGTTGTTGATACAATTGAGTTGTTGTCATCAGTAGAAGATTCTGTTTGTGAAGTTCCCAAGGACGAGAAGAAAGTAGAATTCAAAGTTCCAGAGGTCATGGAGATCTCACACGAAGATGATGCAAAGGTCAGTTTTAATTTGGTTAAGTAAATTGTGAGTTATATGGCCAATTCTACCATAATTTTGTTTTTTTATGTCCCTTGGGCATAACTTTTGAGAAAATTAATATTTATTTTCAATTTTTTTCTTATTATAATAAAATACTGGTCCTTATAAAATTGCAAAACGGAATTTTATAGCAAAGAAAGTCCAAAAAAATTTTAGGTCACAAAGCAATTCAGAAAATTCCCTACCTTTCTATGTCCCGAATATCAAATTTTTAGTTTAGTGCTCAAACTAACACATATTTTAGCTAAAAATTACATTCATTTGGATTTTAAATTGAATAATACTATATCTTATCAAATTCCTTCCATAAAATATGGGCTTTTAATATTTATAATGTGTATTTCTCTTCTTCTAACTTTGTCCCTGGGTTTTTCCCCTTACATTCACTGACCTCATTGCTAAAGTGGTAAAGAGAGGCACTGGATGGAGCTACAGTGATTCTTCAATCACGAAGACTCACATTTCAGTTAGTAGCTGCATTTTTTGGTATGCTTTATCAATTAGCTCAAAAGTTTAAAAAAAAACTCAGTAAAATGAGCTGCGAGGCTTTATTGCTTTCCTTACAGTCGCCCAGGATAAAGGTTAATTTTTGCTTGATAATTGAAACTTCTCTAAATATGTTTAAGTGAAGTACAAGAAGTTAAAAATCCATCTTTATTAAACTGGAGTTAGTTTCAACACAAAAAGACAGGAAAACAGCTTGAATTTCCTTACCGTCGTAATGATCTAGGGTTGGAAAACCGAAACCAGTTTTCCAACCCTAGTTTAAGACTAACCCAGTTTAAGACTAACCGTTTTTTTTTTGTGTGTGTGTGATTTCGGTTTCAAAGAAAAAGTTTTTTCGAAAGGCTGGTTTAGACCGCTTTCTTTAGCATCAGTGTTTTTACAAAACTTCTATCCCTTATTATTATTTTTGTTGTTTTTTACTAATGAGCTTTGCTGAACTTTTTTTCGAATTCTGGAACCATTATAAGCAATTTTACATACATTGAAAGTAACTTTGAAAAATAAATTTCACAAGTTTTTTGTACCTGAAATTAAAAATTATGATAGAACTGTGTGAAACTATACACCTTAAAAAGGAGCTAAAAGCTATTTTTTCAATGGTCTAGCGTTTCTTAATATAATTTTTTTCATTACTTTGTTTTAGTTTGTATTATAAAAAATTTCATCTCGTGAATAAAGAATAAAATTTTATTATAATAAATACATTTGATGTGTAAATATCTGATACCATTTTTGAAAACAATTTATCTTGTTGGTAAATTAGGAGTAGTATTGACATGTTCTTAATGTTCAATATTGTTGAATTTAAGGATTCAAAAAGTGAGATTGCACCTTCTAAACAACCAGAAACTAATGGCAGTGGTTTATCCTCGGGTAAGATCAGTACTGTTTTTTTCAAGTAGCTTGATTTTTTTAATAATAAATCCAGTATGCACACTCTTTCATACTTTTCTCACATTAATCTTTTTTTATATATGTATTCTAAAAATTAAAATTCTTAATAATAAATATTTCAATTTTGTTACCTCTGAATGTGTTTTCATTCTTAATTGAATAGATAAATGCCTGTATATTTCATGCTAATTAAAAGATTGTTTAATTCTCACTAGTTAGAAGTTTTTCAAAAATGTCTTGGTAAAAGTATTAAAACTAGTTTCATTGTTTGCTAATTTTTTTTTAATTAGTCTATCTTATAGATTTATGTAATTTTTTACACAAAAAATTAATAAAAATTGTACCTTACTTTAAAAATAAGTGTTAATTTTCCATTACGAAACGTCCCTTTTTCTTTATACTTTCGAAAATAAGTTTATTGTTGTGCTATAAATAAAATATGTTACCAAATTTGTTAAGTAAAGTTTGAGATACAAGAAATCTTCATTTTAAATAAAACTTTGTACAACAATTTTGCCTAAAAACAAATTGGTAAGACATTCTTTCACCATATATTAAACCCAAGCATGTAACTTGATAATTTTGTAAAATGTCCACATTTGTTTCCAGATGATAGTGCAGAGAAACAAAAAAAGGATATACTCTCTATACCGGAAACCCTGCCGCCTATGATGTTACCGCCATTGACAAACTCAACTATATCAAGGCTGTCCCGTAAACCGCCCTTTCAAGTAAGATCTTCGTCCCATATTTCAATGTAATAACAAGAAGTTTCGAAAGAATAACTTACTTTCCTGTTACTTTAAGACTCACTGAAGTTGTTATGGTACAAGTAGATATTTTTGTAACATTTATTTGTTTAAATGGACTGTTAGATAAGTTAAAGCAGACCTTTATTGGCAGATGCACTTCATGTAAATTATAGGTCTCCGATATCATAGTTTTACAATCAAAGTCAAATATTTGTAATTAGAATGAAATAAAAACCTGTGGTTAAAAGCCAGTTTTTTTATATAGCTTCAATATATTTTTAAAAAAAATAGATGGATATTAACCCTTTCCTTACTTAAACGCCCGAACAACTAAGGATTTGATAATGTTATTCCTATCAAATATTACAAGAAAGCAAAAATCATTCGTAGCGAAAGGATTAAACATTTTACTATCAATTGGGCTTTTTTTATTGAATATATTTTTGAGATATTATTAATGGTTTTCCCAAACTTTTTACACAAAACTGAAAGAATATTATCTTTTGACTATGTCTAGCTTGTTCAGAGAACTTATCATTATTCTAACATCTTTTTTTTAGAGAGGAAGAAAGTTTGGTCCTGTTCCTGTCCCATTTGAGAAGAAGGAAAAGTCCAAAATAACTTGCATTGATTCTTTTAGTGATGCCAAATCACTTGAGAAGATTTTCAGCAAATTTGGAATTACCTTGCACCAAGAGGTAAACAAAATTCAAGTATATTTTATTAAGCCATAATTTTATGAAACATGTAATTGTATTAAGCATGTAACAAATATGGTAACCGTGTTTATTTTACTTACTAAATATATTTACATTCCTTAATATGGAAAGGATGTCATGTCCAATAAAATTATTTAATAAATTCCCTTCTCTAACCTGGCACACATGGGAAATATAATAATATATAAATTGAAAAGTGGAATGTAAATTTGTATCACTATCTTCATCATGATTTAATGCCAGAAAATGAACAAACATTCAGTTTCAAAAAATTATAATATTATAAATGGTACCCTTTAATGGTTGTTTTGTAACACATCTTGTTATTTAATTATTACTTCTTAATTATGATTTTCTGGTTGCTAATACCTTTGATCTATCTATTATTTATCGTGAAATTTAGGTGTTTCATTTTCCAATATACAGTCTTCGAAGATGGAGAAATGTATCCTTGAAAAGTCCTTAAATAGGCCTTGATTTTTTTTAAACCAAAAAGTGTCTCAACCCTACAAAATGTCCGTTTAGAAATGTTGTATGATTGTTATGCTTATACTTAATTTATGTTTTAGGGTACAGATGCCATGCTTAACCTTCGCCCTTTTGAAGAATTAAAAGTGAAAGAAACACTTGAGTTTACAATCAAAGATCATAAAGTTTTTCTTGAGCAGCACTTACAGGTATGTCATACTCATTGACTTTTACATTTTATTGATAATTCCTTTCATTGTATCCTCAAGTGAGTACATGTAAGTCAATTTAACATTTTAAATTGTATTATTTAACGAATGTTTACTTTTTCTTTGCACCGTAATTCAATAAAAATTGACCTAAATTTCAATAAACTGCAAGTTAAAATAACAGATTCTAATAAGGAAGATTTTAATTGCTTTATATGACCTTGTCACCAATACTTTATCTGATTGTTAATTTCCGTTACCACTTCTCTACAAAACCAAGGCTTTTATCAAAACTTGATCTTGGCATTATTTTAGCTGTAACCTATCCAATGCTAAAATAATGTCAAGATGAAGTTTTGCTAAAGCCTCGGTTTCGTAGAGAAGCGGTAACGTAATTTAGCGATCAGGCTGTAACCTATCCATTGCAGCTGACCCGGCAGCACAACGGTTAGGGACTTCTAGGTTCAGGTTCGAATCCCTGTAAGGCATGGATGTTTGTGTTTGTTTATGTGTTTGTGTCGTCCTTTCTATGTGTGTCTCTTGTGTCTGTGTCACTTCTGGCGAGTGGTGTAACAGCCGCTCCTCCCTTCTGGAGGGGGCATTCCAAGTTAGGTTAAGGACGCTCATCACCCCCATTCCCCGTCCTCCTTCGATCGGGCTTGCTAATGGTAAGTCTATGGGGGAAAAATGGTTTTTGTTCCCAAAAAAAACGCAATGAAATTATAGGAATATTTTGATGCGGTTATTTTTAAATTCATAAAACTCCAATAAAGTTGTGCTTATAGAGGTTATTTTTTTAAAAGCGTTATTTACTTTTTTTTAACCTAGTTTTTTTTCTTTTAAAAAAAGGTAAAAAAATGTTTCTAAAAAAATAACCTCTATAAGCACATAGACTTACCATTAGCCCCATAGACTTACCATTAGCAAGCCCGATCGAAGGAGGGCGGGGAATGGGGGTGATGAGCGCCCTTAACCTATCCAATACCATCTAACTGTTTCCCTATTTAATTGCTCCACATCACTTCTAGATTGGTTCTCCCAACTCCATATCCCCAATGTCCTCCTGTAGCAGCTCTTCTCTGATGGCCGACATAAGCAGCAGCCTCAGCGCCAAATCAGCTGCCTCCACATCTCAACTCGACTCCTCCACTACGGGCTCCTCCCAAGAGCACAAGACCTCCACGCAGAACTCGACCTGCGCTGTTGCCAGACCAAACTTCTCAAATATTTTCGAAGAAAAGAAAAAAGAAGAAGAGAAAGCGGTGGTGCCAATTGCAGATGTTGAGGAAAAAGTGGAGGAAAAGCCGTCGACTGGACGAAAGGGGAGAGGTAGTTTAACTTTTAGCTTGTTTTGCTGGTTATAATCAAATTGTTAATTATTTTTTAAAACCTTGAATATATTTCTGAATGTAGTACAGTTTTGTTAATTTTTTTTTTATTTATTAGACAGAAAAAAAGCATGCACCAAGGCAAAAGCCACATAACATGCATAAACAGCAGATAGTAAAACATGTTAAACAATCAAAAGGACAAAACAATGAGAAACAAGATAAAAGACAAAGTTCCAAAAATGAAAGAAAACAGAGAGAGGGACATTTTAAAAGTTCAGGAATGGAATTTTTTCTATAAAGCTGGTAAACTCAGAAAAACATTCAGGGTGTACAAAGTCTTAGTTTTGTTAATGTAAATTTAAATAGTGTAAGATTTCTTTTACATTGTTTCGGAATTT
This sequence comes from Hylyphantes graminicola, assembly GCA_023701765.1. NCBI lineage: Eukaryota > Metazoa > Arthropoda > Arachnida > Araneae > Linyphiidae > Hylyphantes > Hylyphantes graminicola. The sequence goes on from CM043120.1 coordinate 49,188,192, forward strand.
TGAACTACTTACTGACGCAGAAAGCAAATATATTACTCTGTCAGTTGCATTAAAATAAAGATAAAATCATTTTAGAGCAATATTTTGTCCTTGCTTAGTTGAAAACAAGTGTTTACTAATATGAGTAGGGCTTAAACACTTCTCGTAACTCCCTGTTATGTTCCCAATTTTTTTTTTTTAAATCTGGATTTAATTCATATCACTGCTTTCATCTGGATTTGCAAATATTCGAGAGAGAGAGAGAGTAAGGATGAAAAGTAGGGTTGTTACTGATTAGAAGTGCTGAAAAAATGTAAATTGAAGAGCTTTGTGGAAACGTCCTAAGTGACTGGAAGTTTAAAAACAAGAAAATGAGCTTTCAAGTTTTTAATTTGCACTTAAATCTGATGAAAATTATGCTTTCAAACTGTAAAAAAATATACTAAACTTTTTTATGAAAAAGGGGAAAGTTATTACAGTTATAAAGAAGTTAGTAATATGTTCATTGACACAAAAATCTCAATATTTTCAAAATGCCACTTGGCACGTTCTTCCACTAAACTCTTCAATTGTATGCACAATGCAACCGTTTTGCTAACTCAACAATACTTGTCTCTAAATTACAATTTTCAAATCTGTCCTGAACTGCAATACCCAAAAGCACTACCCACATTCCCAATTACTACTACAGCCTCTTCAAATGAATTCATTTCTACAGGTCGGAAAGCAGCCACAGTTAAACCAAAGGCAACCCCACCATCAAAACGAAAAAGAGGCAGAGCAGCTGCCAAGTCCAAAGTAGAAGAGGCTCCAAATACCAGTGAGGTTTCGGTTGTCTCTTCGGACGCAGAAGTTAGGCCAAGAAAAACTAGGCGGAAAAAGGGGGAAAGTCCTACTGCCCCAGCTATAGATGCTCCCAGGTTGGTTCTGGCTTCGATTTTGCGTTACAGTAGAGTCCCTGTTATCCGAAATTTGGCTCAACCGAAAGAAGCCGGAATTCCTTTTTGTTAAAATATGAAATGTATACACATAAATATAGAAATACACAAAAAAATGATTACGAAGTTGGATTTATTTCTCAAAATATGGAGTAATTTGTTTTTTGCTGCTTAATTTTGGTTTGTTTTAAAGCAGCCCTGTCTCCTGCCATCTTTTAAACAAGAGTAACTAAATTGGGCTCTTCTATGTATCTAAAGGCCTGATCAAAGATTTTTCCTTATGTTTCCGTATGTGAAATGCCGCACTTGCCTCAGAATTTTAGAAAGCACTTCATAGGTCCCTTTTGGCTAATTAGAACTTAGAACTAGACGAACACACTATGACTTCTAATTTTCTCTACCCAGCGTTTTTCTAGGTGTGAAATGGATAATTCTTGATTATCCAAAATTTCTTATGGAATGTCGTTTAACTGAAACAGCTTCGGTTCTGTACCTTTCAGATGAACCGAACTTTACGGTGTTTTTAGTGTTTTTTACTTTCAATTACCTAAAGTGAAATACAGTAGAACTTAGATCATCCAATCTAACTGGGTCCAGGAGTAGGTTGAATATTAGATAGTTTTCCTTAAATTGTATAACTTTTGGAGCAGAGGAGCGCGAGTCAGCGGACCTGAAACCAGCTAATGAAAGTGCTACAACATTTTTTTTTTAGCAGAGGTCGTGCCAGAAACTTGTTTTTACTTTTTAGTTGCTGAAGTTTTGCTATCTAAAACTGAATACATAGATGAAGAATTCCAATTTCAGAATCAGTGGATAATTCCGATTTCAAAATCGACGTATCTCCTGATTCTTGAATCACAGAAGTTTGTAAATTTCAGTGTCATCGAAGATTTCTCACCTGAAAGTCTGAAACTTGTTTCTTTTGTTGTTAGCAACCAAAAATTACTTTATTTGAGAATTTTTTATTTTATGTTGATTTAGGAAGTGTTGGTTAACAGAGAGTCCCGAATAAAAGGACGGATAATTGTGGTTCAACTATATAAGGTAATGAAAGTATTGTGATGGGTTCAAATATCCAAAATGGAAACTTTGTGTTTTCTACACCTTTTGGAGGGTGCAGATTCTAAAAAGTAGTTTTTGAATCCCTCTGTTGTTCTGAATCCATCCTCATTGGTCCACTTGTCTTAACCCTTTCAGTCCCAATGCAATGACAATTTTGCGTAATCATTTTAGAATTTTTTTTCTGATCATCTATGGTATCATCATTTTTGGTATCAAAAAGCACATCATTCAATTCTTCAAACTTTTTTCTGTTAGAAAATATTTTTTATTAATCCCAATAGATGTCAACCCTATTATTTTTTTTAAAATTATGATCAGAAACATGATGATGCTAAGTGGCATCACTGGGACTGAAAGGGTTAAACCACTCTATAGCTTGAACCCAAACTGCTATGAACGTCAAATTTGGTGCACTAGTTCCTGTCGGACATCATAATACGATTTTTGAGAAAAATAGGCATGTGCTGGGTAGCTTCTGCAGAACTTTTTAGGTTTTAAAGTTTTTAACATTTCCTTACAAGGTATCTAATTTACCTTTACAAGTGTATTTGGATTTTATTAAACGGTAATTGAAAGTTGTGTCCACCCCTGATTGATTTTTACTAGGTTCTTTTTTTTACCTCATTGGGTATCAACTAATTTAATTATTGATGTGCTTTTCTAGTTTTTTTTTAAAATCAAATTGAAAATAAATTATCCATGAAACATTTTAAGGGCTTATATTATAACCTTTTTCTTAATATTTGTTTATTTTGTTTTAGTGTCAGTGGGGAATCTGTTGCAAATTGTCTCCAGGGACTAATCATACCTGGTAAATTATTATATTAATGGTATATTTTGTGCAAGGCATTTAATAAACAATAGTTAACTTCCGAACTGATAATAAAATATATTATTTAAAATTTTCTTGATAAAGTTATTTTATTTTTAATAGTGTTCATCATTTGTTGGAATTATATACCTAGTGTTGCTTAAATCCTTAGTTTATCAAAGGCACAAAGGACTAAGATTTTTTAAAAAAATATTTAGAAAATTTTCATATTAAAATTTGTTTTTTGTGTGACAAACTTTTCAAATATAAAAAGTTATTAAATATTTATAAAATCATTAAAAAAGTAAGTAATTTAACAAGTTGAATGTGTATTTTTTACTCTGCCCATAGGGATGAGAGTTATGGCACGTTGGAAAGATGGCTACTATTATCCAGGAGAAGTTGTTAGTCAAGAAATGGAGGGAAAGTAAGTTCATAATTTTATTTAATTTTTCTTTTTACCCATACAATGAGAAGACTCACAAGATGTTTGTTTTTCAATCGTGTTGGTTTGATCTTTTATAGGTTCATTTCAAAATTTTCTAGTAATTACATCTCAAATGACATTTTTTGGTTGAAGTCAGCGCATTCTTTTGAAATCATTGAGCTGATTGTAATAATAAAAATACCCTGTAACACTAATTTACTATGAAATATATTTTAAAAATTAGAAACTTAGCAATTATTTGTTTTATGATTACTATTTATAGTGATTAACAAAAATATAAGCTGCTATGCAAAACTTTTCATAGAAAACACCATACTTTTTTTTCAACGGGGCTGCTTTGTTGGCTGTTAAGCCTTTGCAGACTCCGGGTATTCTCAAAAACTGAAAGCTATCGCAGAGTTATTAGTCCAATCGTGTGTTCAAACGCAGAATAAATTAGGCAACATAACACTTAACTGATGTCCGCAGGGGAAAAAACTTCTTTCCCCTCTCTAACGCTGCCAGCATTATTGGCGTGTGGTCGCTCTCTTGGCGAGTCAAGCAGTTTGTTATAAAACCTTTTTTGTGGTCGCTCTCTATTTAGTTTGTTATAAAACCTTTTTTTGTGGTACCATCTATTCGACTCTCGCAACCAATTTTGACGATCTGATAATAATGAATCTGAGCTCCTTGTAAATATTAAAGTATGCCTATATTTAATTTTGAAATCTGATTGGGAACCCGAGCCAAATAGGTACTCAAGGGCTATTTAACATGCTACATAATCATATGATAATCATGCTGATAATCATAAACACCCTTGATTTTCCCATCCAGAAAATGTGACGACTGAGCTGGCTTGAACCCTCAGGCTTGGGGTTATGAGACAGACATGTTATATCTCTCAGCATTGAGACGCTAGAAAGTACCATACTAAACTACATACTTCTCTAAAATCAACGAAAATAAGTCAATAAAAGCTGTAATTTTTTTCTTATTGTAGATGGTCTATTCGTTTTGAAGATAATGACTTAAAAGTCATACCTCAAGACCACCTCATCAAAGTTGCCATACTTGAGAAGGGAACAAGCGTATTTGCCAAGTCCCAAGACGACTATTACGATCCGGGCATTATTTGTGGCCACTTCAGGGAAGGCAGCAATGTTGGATATGAAGTGGAATTAGATGATGGGGTCACTAAAAGGTTTGGGATTTTTACTAACTATACCTTGTCTATCTAGAATGCGAGCCTCAGAGGCATTTCCCTCCACCATCCCCGCATGTGGTTTTCTTCAAAACAGCGTGAGCGTATTTCCACCCACCCTACTTGGGTTTGAACTGTTCAGATTGTTAACCTAACAACGGAACCTCAAACGTGTTAGGTTTAGAAATGCAATGCTCCACCCGTTTTCTAGAAAAACAAGCGAAGGGAAGGGGGAAGAAAGTCTTTTCGAAGGCTTGCATAGTAGAAAACCTTGCTCAAATTTACTAAAAGAAAAACAACTAACTAGAAAAATGGTAATATTTTCATTACTAACCCTCTGAGGGATAAACTAATTCACTGAAGTGTAAACTTGTTTTCACTGCATATTATTTAAATTTGAATTGAAAAATTTGACTTCTTAAATTTTTAAAAAATTATATTTCTATATTAGAAGGTTATAAATGGCTCCTCCATGCTTTAAATTCATTTATTTTATTTAGAATTTTTTTTAATTATGTGTGTTGTTGGAAAACTTGGCAGGTGACTAATTTAACAGAAGTTGGAAAATTTTAATTTTAAAGTTTATTCATACAAAACAAATAATTTGCAGGTACCCTAGAAATTCAGTCATTCTTTCAACTGATCAAGCCAATCTGATTACACCTTCCAGACCTGCCACTACTACTGCAGCTCCAACTATTAATTTAGGTAAATATTTAATTTTTCTACTTTCAGTTACCTAATATGAAATATTAGGTAATGTATGTATTGGGGTGGAGGTCCAATTTGCAAAATGGAGTGTTTGTGCTGTCGGACCACACAATAAGGTTTTTAACCCTCTAATGCATACTGTTGCCATATGGCAACAAGTAACATAATCCACTTTATTTTATTAAAGTAAAGCGACAAATTTGTGTTTTTTCATCTATTAAGTAAAGATGCATTCAAAATTAAAAGTGAAGTTATTAACTGTTGTGAAATTACGTCTTCTGCAGTATTCAAAGTATGATAATATTAGTACTAAATACAAATAAATTGTTTTGAAAAATTAATTATAGTTCAAGAGGGTTATTTTAAAATATATTTAGTAGTTTTTTAGTCATTCTTTAAAAGTATTTAATTATTGAAAGTATGTAACACACCCCTAGTTTATGTGTGATTTTAACAGCTTTCACTAAGTCATTTGGCGAATTCACCCATGCAGTGGACATAAAATCACTTTTAGATGCCTTGCATGAGGTACAAATAATTTTTTATCTTTTTTTGTTATCTTTGTTTGTAATTGTGGGGCTGATGAGCCCAGTCGATTAAGCGCTCGCCTAGTATGCAAAAGGTCCCAAGTTCAGGTCCAGACATCGCCAAAATAACTGCTGACCAAAAAACGGCCAGTGCAGCCAAAAATGTCCAACGAATAATACCCTGTGTAAAGGAAGTGCTCGTTAAATATCCTTCAAAGTCCTAATGCTGCGTACGATGTCGCCTTTAACAGTTGCGTTGGGTGCCTACTCGGGTGTTAGCTCGTCGTTTGTCTGGGTTCTAAAATGTAACGCCTCGTGGAGCTCTTGTGCGACAATAATTCAAACTAAACTAAATTAACAGCTTTCACCTAGTCATTTGGCGAATTCACATATGCAGTGGACATAAAATCACTTTTCAGACGCCTTGCATGGGGTATCTCATTAACATACAATTCAAAAGATTTGGTTTAAAATACTTGATAAAAACATAAATGCATTGTCTGACGAATAACACCCCTTGTAAGGGAGTGCACGTTAAATATCCTTCAAAGTCCTAACGCTGTGTACAATGTCGCCCTTAACGGTTGCTTTGGGTGCCTATTCAGGTGTCTGCTGGTCACTTGACTGTGGTTCTAAAATACGACGCCCATCACCTATAGCCCGTGTAGCTCTAGTGCAAATAGTTGTATATTTCAAACCTAACCTAACCATAATTGCATCTATTCAACTAAACTGTATTATTTTCATGCAGATAACATACTTGACAGCATCGATGGCAGACGTGCCAAGCGAAAGTCCTTCCAGTCTCCTGAACCTAAACCAGTTAAAAAGTCGCCAAGAATCATCAAAACTTCTCCTAAATTCGATCCAAACATTGCTTCATCTTCAAGTGCAACTGAGCCAGATTCGCTGCCTACAAGACGACCGACTAGGAAGCGAAAGGCTGTTAAAGCTGGAGCATTAGATATTGATCAGGTTTTAACAAGTAAGATAGTATCCATGGAAGATTTACAATTCATGCAGATGGTTTTTTACTTTTAATTACCTAATATAAAAAAATTTATGATGAAAGGCGAAAATTCAAAACGATATGGAGATTATACCTTGTGTAGCCAGAATGCGAGCTTCAAAAGGACTTTCTTCCTCCATCCCTTCACTTGGTTTTCTTCAAAACGGTGTGAGCTTGTTTTTTCCCCACCCTACTTGGGTTTCAGCTGTACAGATTGTTAACCCCACACAGAACCTCAAATGCTTTAGTTTTAGAAAAGCGATGCTTCCCCTGTTTCCTTGAAAACCAATAAAAGAGATGGGGGAAGGAAGTCCTTACAAAGCTCACATTCTGGCTACACAAGGTATAGGTGTTTTCTACGTACAATTTTATCTGCCTGTCTGACTACAGCTTGAACTAAAAGTGCTATAGACTTCAAATTTGTGACACGAGTTCCCAGTTATTTGCTGTCTGACGTCATAATAAGATTTTTTATACAATCGGACAAGCCCATTGAACTAAGGTTTTAAAGTTATTGAATATCTCCCATAAGCAGTTCCTGAATTGTTAACAAGGTGAAAAAAATTTGTAGAGATTTTGCTAGACAGCTAAATAACGAGAGGGGAAGTGACACAAGCTAGCCTCAGTGTTTTTTTTTTTTAATTTATTTATGCTGAATATAAAGATGAACACTTTCATTTTTTTTACCCAATATGCATGTTAAATCATGATTTATAATAGAATATACCTACCTAAAAACCTCAGACAATTTCCTTAGAACATAGTAGCATTTTTTCAGATGGGTTTCAGCCTCATCGACAAATCTTGCTTCACACTGCTCGTCTTGTCACTTGGCGAGGGTTCAAAATTACCAGCTCTATCACCTAATAACTATTGTGTTGCCTTCGAGTAACATTTGATTTGTTCAACTAAACCAAACCTGCTGTTCTGATAGGAGTTAGTCACTTCTGTTTTTATTAGTTTTAGCTTACCTTAGCAGAAAAAAAAAAGTCATATCCCAACGAAATGTTCGTTCCACATTAGGGTGGTGACCTTATGAACAGGTTTTGCCTGTTAGATTTAACATTCTTTTATACCACAATTATAAATAGTAGTTTGTAAGTCAGAAAATTCCTTGGAAGTCGTGTTAATAATTTTAGTTCAAAATATAATTTTTTTTAATTATTGGTGTTTCTCGTATAGATCAAATATGTGATATTTGGCCGATTCAAAACAGATTACCAAGCTGTATAAGTGCATTACAGTGTGTTTTAATGCTGTTTAAATTTTTATATTTCTAAAAGTACTTTATTTTATAGAAATAAAGAAGAATCCCAAGCTTTTGAAAGACTATGCATTTCTATTAACTAATGCAGAAAGAAAAAAGCCTCTAACCTTAACACTAAGTTCAAGTGATTGTGATAATACTGAAGGTATGTTGTGTTCATTTTTAATGTGTATTTACATTTTCTATCTCAAATATAGGTTGAATAACAAAGGAAATTACTTAGATTGATTTTTATTATTTCTATATTTTAAATTTATGTAGTAGACTAATAGGAGTGTAAATTTTTCATCTATTATACCTTTTTTTTAAAAAAATTACAAATGAAAATTTATAGTAAAATAAAACTTCAAATTTTATTAGATTACACTGTGACAAAACTGGGGATGATAGAAATATATCACTTGTTGGATGTATGTTCATAATAAGGAAATGCCTAAGAACTCTATCTTGATTCTAAAAAATATTTCTACTGTTTCTTGTTTTTATGACATATATAATTCATTACATAAAACTATCCATTGGCCATATGTTTAGGTAATTTATGCATTGTACAGTAGAGAGTCTAAAATGGGCACTGCTTATTAGGACGCTCTCCCCAATTTTCTGGAGTTTGAAGATTTATGATCATAAAAATACAAATGTTTATTGCATTTGATTTTAAAGAAAAAAAAACATTCAAGGAAAATATAATAACTATCAATATAATTTTCTATTTATTGCTTTTACTATATTGGAATACCACGCTAAAATTGTTTTATTTTGAAACTTGTGACTTTTGCTTTCATTCAGTCTCGAAGTTTTCCAAGTAATAAATTATCTGAAAGTTTGTGTAGTAAGAATAAGTTTGTGTAGTAAGAAGAACTCGAGAAGTTTTCGGAAAATTTCACTATTTTTGTTCTAGCTGAATTATGGTTGTTGTATTTCTACTGTATTTTAATTTAGTGGGTTTTTTGCCAACATTTAATGAGTTTTATTTCATAGAGGATGACATTGTTCCTTTCGACAAAGACAAACTTGTTGAATATATCAAATCCTCAAGTGGAATGATCCTAGAATCTTTTGATGATGTCCAGGTATGTATCCAATTGCTTCAGCCTTGAAAAAATATCCTGTGCATATATTCTTCTTAATAAACATATATTTCAAACAATTATACATTTAGAAGTATGATTTGCAAGTAATTTTGAAAAAATTTGCTGTAAATATTTACTGAGGATCTTGTCAAGTGAAATTTAAAGTTTGAAAGGTTTAGCATACACATTTTTGGGTGTGCTATGAATATACAAACAAGCCCTGTCTGTTTTTTGTGATTAATATACCATTTTAACTTTTATATTAATTCAAAGTGTCGGGCAAAAAAAAAAAAAACGGCTGAAAAATCCTCCAAAAATGATTGAGCCCATTGGTCTGGTTTTTTTTTTAATATAAGCAATAAATTTGCTATTTCCATATGTTTGAAAAGCAGGCATTCGAGTTTATAATAAAGAAAGTTAGTATTAAAAATAATTGAAGAAGTTAGTGGAAGAAGGTGCTAAGTGACAAAAAGGTGAAAACGAGTTTTAAAGTTTTTCTTTTGCAGTCAGATCTGTTGCAAACAGTACTTGTAAAGCCCAAAAAATATACTAAATTTAAAATTCATGAAAAAAGGAAAACTTGTTATTGGTAGAGAAATTAGTAATATGTTCATTGAAATAAAAATCTAAATTTTTTCATAAATGTCACTTAGCATGTTCTTTCACTAGGCTCTTCAATTGTCACTTGATGTTAAGAAGGGGTTAAATGTACTCTTTGCTTGTTTTTTAAAAAAAAAAAAACCTTTTAATTAAATTCATAATTCTTAACCACTTTCTGCTTATTTTTAGAAATGCAAAAGGAAATATATATACTTGTTGGCCAATACATATTTGCGGACAATGAAGTATATCAAGTGCATAGCAGCTGGTATTCCATGTATAAAGCATCACTGGGTTACAGATTGCTGTTTTAAGGTATGTTTCCTTTCTTTTAAATATTTATCTTATTTATTTACTTTAAAAAGAACTTAATGTAATCTTATAAACCATGTTTTTTTTCTTTTTCAAATTTCTCCTAGCGTCTTTTGTATACCGTTTAATGTCACATAACTAAGTTCAGTCTCGGGAACAGAAATAGTCACAGCAAGCCTTTGTCCTTTATGGGGTGTCACACTATTGAATTAAAATTCTTGAGTATAAAATGGCTGATAGTTATGCGTTTTGCTTACTTTACCATAGTTCTGACTGAAATCAGATTGGGAGAAGCAAAACTATTTGCAAAGAAATATAAGAGTAGTTTAATCTAATTTATAGTTTGGCCCTGTGACCTGAAGAATAGAGCAATGGTATTTGGTAATATAAGTTTGTTTGCTTAGGTACTCAACTTTGATATTTTTTGTTTTAGGGGGAAATTTTGAACGAGAATGGCTATAAATTACCTGCTGGGGAATCCTTGATTACAGGTCAAGTTGTAGAATGGTAAGTTGAAAATGTCAACAACATTTCATTGCTCATGCAACAAAATGAAAATATGGTTTGCTTTAGAGGGATTGTCAGTTCCATACAGCTAATGCATTAGTTTTAAAATCACAACTTCCACAGAAGTACTACTTTGCCATGCTAGCCATTTTTCTCCTGGTATGAGAATCAACATAACATCAAAATGAAACAAATTTGAAGCAAAAATGTTATCTTGTTATTTAATTATATATTTTTGAAATTTTAAAATGCTCCAAATGCCCAGCAAATGGTGACACTGTTTTAAAACTCAATCAATCAACAATTAAACTACCGGTTATTATTTTCTTTTCAAATTTGTAAAATAGGAGTTATGATGATTTCCACACCTGTAGAAAATCGAACAACATGGCAAAACTATTATTTTGTAAAATTTGTGATTTCAAAACTTATGCATTAGTTCTATAGGGGGAGGTGGGGGAAAATGGTGGTAGGGGGGAAAATGAGGGTAGTTAAAAAAATATAAATTTTTCAACTATACTTTTAAATTTTTTTGGACTTTTTCTTTGAAATATTATTTTTAGATGATCTCTAATTACTTTTATTTGGTTTTTAGAATCTGGCAACACCATTAATTCATTGAAATTTTTGTTCTTAAGCTAATTTTGTTTCAGCTGTTAAAATTCACTCTTAAAAACTTCGTTCTATTTATTTCATAAAACATGCTGTGCTCTTGAGCTTTGTTACATGCAATAGCCACATTTTCGAAGAGTATTTCTGTAAAATTAGCTAAGAAAAATTCGAATTTTTTAATTTTTTATAATTTTTTTAATGTCATGGGGTAAAGTGGTGGTATGGTTAGGCTTAGCTATGCATGCAAGATATAATGGAGTTTTGGGTCGTGGAATGAACTTAAATTCGATTATATTGGAGGATATTTTTTAAAAACCATTTTAATGTTATTAAAATAAACAACATTATTAAAAAACTTATTTTATGAGATTTGTTCAAATTTAACTTAATATATTAAGTTTACCAATACATATTTAAGAATATGCCCAGGGCAATTAGCTATTATTTGCAATTAGTTATTCGCAATTAATTTACTAAATGATACAAAATATAATGTAAAATACTTAACCAAATCAAAGATGGAAACTAATATAATTTCTAGAAATATACGATGCAGATTAAGTTGTTATGTTTGGTGCAATATGAAAAGTTTTACATAGCCTCAATTTAATAGTAGCGGACAATACTCTCTTGCTTACATATTCTATTATTCTATTATTATTGTTATCTCTAAGTAAGCTTTTCTGGGGGAAAAAAAGTGTAGAGGAATATTAAGAATGAGTTTGCTTCAATTAGTTCTTTATATTTATGATTTTTGATTTAATCATATCGTTAAATTTGAGCTACCCCCATTTTCCCCCACCCTGGGGGAAAATGAAGGTATAAAACTAAGTTCCCTAAATTGCCAGATATTGAAGCATTTGGTGGAAAAAAATTATATATTTGAAATCTTAACAGTTCAAATGTATGTTATATACAAAAAAAATCTATGAAAATTAGTTAAAAAGTAGGTGTTCAATTAGATGATTTCAAAAAAGCTCGATTTTACCCTCATTTTCCCCACCCCCCCCTAGGACTGACAGTCCTTCTTTATGAACTGTGTTTATGATTGATTCAGGACATTGTGCTCGGATAATGTACTTGTGCATTTCAGTAATAAGTATCACTTTTTTAAATATTAGCTCAGTAAGGGATTTCTATATTAACTCATTCATATTCCTTGAATAGACTTATTATAAATAATAAATTAATATGAATCCTGTGTTAAATTTATTTTAAGTAATGGTATCCATAATACAGTGATTCAATTTAAAATTATTAAATAATTTTGTAACCTAAGCTTCACATTGCATTTGATAATCTGACAAGAATGTTTTAATTTACTGTATGGTAATACTAATAAACTAAACTATGTATTACTGAGTGGAGTAATTACAAGATTTCAAATCTTATGTACCACAATATATTTCTTTAAATATTGAATGCTACAATGTTCATGATATATTTTTAATGCCCCACTTAATTTATTGTGACATTGATATTCTCTAAATAGGCATGGGAAAAGCAATGTTCTAAAAGGTATCAAGATATCCCTTGTCTCAGAACCAGAAAATCCTTTTGTATTCAACTGGGCACCAGTTTTATTGGCTGCCAAAGCAGATTTTGTTCAAAAGTGGAACCTTCCCACAACTAAATCAGGTAAGATTTTTTTAATTCTAATGTCTACCTCTGCAATTGCTCAGTATTTTTGTATACAAGTTTTTCTTGTTTGTTTTTTTTCAATGGGGCTGCAATATTGGCGGTCACTCAGCATATATCCCAGAACTGAGAGCCATTTTTTGTGTCACCATCTAGGCGGCTCTCGCTACCAATTTTGATGCCCAGATTACAATGAATCTGAGCTCTCTGTGGATGTTAAAGTATACCGAGGTTTAATTTTACCCAAAGAACCCAAGCCAAATGGGCCTTCCATGGATCTTTTATATGCCGCATAATCATATGACATGCCTGCCCACGATTTTCCCGTCCAGAAAATCTGACGACTCAGCCGGGACTCCAACCCATGATCTTGGACTTGCAAGGCGAACCACGTTAACCCTCTAATGCATACTGTTGCCGTTTGGCAACAAGTAACATAATCCACTTTATTCTATTAAATTAGAGCTTCCTCTCGATAAATTTGTGTTTTTTTTCATCTCTTACATTCCATTTTGAAGTTTTAGTTGCTAATAATCCTCATAGATGACAGTAGTAAAAGTGTATTCAAAATTAAAGACTGAGGTTACTGACTGTTGTGAAATTACGTTTTTGGCAGTATTCAAAGTATAATATTAGTACTAAATACAAATAAATTTTTTCAAAAAATTAATTATAGTCAAAAAGGGTTATTTTGAAATAGATTTAGTAGGTTTTTGTCATATGGAAAAATTTTAAAAATTGAATTATTTAAATTCTAATGCAGTTAATTTTGTTTCAGTATTTTTCCCATAATGTATGAGTATTAAAGATACATATATATATTTTTGGGATGAAAATTAAAATTCATGCATTAGAGGGTTTCATCTCTCAGCCACTGAGCTGCTATTTCAAATTTATAAATATAGTTTTAAAAATTTACTGTTTTTCCAGGTGCCTGTCTAGTTGTTGACGTTCTAATCACCAACCCCCAGTGTCCTGTGTATATCTTAGAATCCGCAAAGAAGAGAAAAATCCCCATCGTTTCCAGTGAATGGATCATCCAATGCCTCATTGCCGGTAAACAACTGCCATACAACGCACATCCCAAATTCCATTACGATTACAAAGAATAAAACATTCCGCAGTTCCACACAATGTACATACAGAAAGAACCTTTCTGCCTACGGTCAAGTAAACTGCGGTACCCACAACAATGAATCGGACCATTTTTGTACTGAAATGATTAGTCATTTGGTATCAT